>CM060261.1:20897232-21017232 GCA_030684275.1 Acipenser oxyrinchus oxyrinchus | reverse complement strand
AGATAAGCAAACAAAAAAAAAAGGTGGCACATAATTATATGGAAAGCTAATGTAAGTTATAAGGTGACAATTAATTTATGCTGCAGTATACAGTATAATTACATATATTTTACTTAATCTTTCATTATGGTATGCATAACTGAATCACACCAGCATCTCTTCTCTAATGCTGATAACAACGCTGCACCTACACTGTCACATTAGAAAACTGCAATCAAATTGCATCACTGTTTCCCTTTCTAAAAATGAATAAACACAGCGCACTGCCATCGGGACATAACAGCAACTAAGCTGACAGCCAAATAGTCCACAACAACAATAAAAGCTACAAATAAACCTATTTGAAATACAGACTTAAACTACAAGAAAAACAAATCTGTTATTCTGGTTCCATTTCTAATCATTTTACTCTCACAATCACTGCAACTAATCATTACTCATCCCCTAAGCAGGGCGTATAAACATACACTTTCTTAGGTTACATGTGACAAAACAGGCAGTTAAAAATAATAATAATAATTATTATTATTATTATTATTATTATTATTATTATTATAAGAATAATAAGATAAGGAATAAACTCTGGTGGCAAGATAAATGACGAGACAGAAGGTGGAGGGTCCATGTCACCAGAAGCCGAGATACAATGACAGGCTTTTTATTGCATGCTTTGGTGTACTTTATTTGTTATAATTAGTTGTAGCCGTTTACAATAGCTTGGAAAAGTAGCACATATGACCATTTCCCTTGTTTTATTTTATGCTTTTATTTTGCCACTAGACTTTCTTTTGTTTTTGTGAAGTCTGTTTGGTTAGCGTAGTAAATTGAACTTTCATATTTGTGTTGCGTTAAATACCTGTCTTTGCTTCCCAGTATACCATAATGTTGTCGAATTGCTGTACTGGTAGTTGATGAATTTTCCTGTTTTCTTCATTTTCTTCCAGTTACATTTTTAATACATTTATATTACTCAACATCTTTTCTTGTGGCAGCATTTTCCTGATTTTCATCTAATTCGTCTCTGTTTTCATCAGTAACATTTTGAAATCTGGTCATCATTTTCATTAAACTACCAGTTTGTGTGCTGTGGTGAAGTCAGTTAAGATGCCCACATGACCTGTACATAACAAACCTTATAATCTTACAGCTGTACATAAGAAGACTGTAAACTCCGGAAGTTCTAATATAATCTATAGGGCTGTAAACAGCTAAAAACACAACTTGGCACATATGTGTTAATGATTTGGAAAATGTATTATTAATTTAAATATAAGACACTCATAAAATTAGAATACAAATGAATCTGTAAATGTGCACTTAACATACTCAATCCTGGAAGAGTATTTGCCAGAAACAGATGGTTCGGTGCTTTTACTGTTTTTTTTCTTTCTTTTCCTCTGTCATTCTGGATCATCAGAAGAGAGATTTTTGCTCTTTTTGAAGCTTCAACCAAACGTATCTGCTTCCATTTGCTCATTACTACCACTAAATAAACAGCACAATTTCTATAAGCTTGAAGTGTCTGTTTCGCCCAAGATACATGCAAGTCCACACTTATGAGGACGATATTTTGCAAACCAAAGGTACGCACACTGAGTAACGTGCATACGGCTGCGTGCGCCAATGGTGCTTGGAGTTGCATTAAATTATTAGTTGTTTATTTAGCAGACGCCTTTATCCAAGGTGACTTACAGAGACTAGGGTGTGTGAACTATGCATCAGCTGCAGAGTCACTTACAATTACGTCTCACCCGAAAGACAGAGCACAAGGAGGTTAAGTGACTTGCTCAGGGTCACACAATGAGTCAGTGGCTGAGGTGAGATTTGAACCGGGGGCCTCCTGGTTACAAGCCCCTTTCTTTAACCACTGGACCACACAGCCTCCCTATTAATCTATTGGAATATATTCTCTGGGGTATTATCATGCTTTAAATGTTCAGTGTTTTGTGCTGTATAATTCTAATCATGTAGCACAAACATGTCTTAGTGTAACCTGGCTCTTTTGTTTTTTTCAATATCTTTCCCATTTTTTGTCAGCTTTTCAGTTAAATCAGACTACTTTTTTTTCAACAGTAATATATGATAAGGTATATCTTTTTGTATGGCTCTTTACAGCTACCTTGTCCTCGGTAGGGCTCTGCATTCCAGAGACCTGGTCTAGCTTTTCCCTGGGTTTATTCCACCATCTGGTTTTCACTTTATTAAGTCATTTTCCTGTGAGATTCCCCTGAGAGCTATTGCTAGGCTGCCTGGGGAGTTGGAAGTTATACATCTGTGCTTTCCCAGAGGTAAGTCCGTGTATACGGTCAACCAGTGGTGGGGCTGTCTACCTTTAGGCACATTTGCCTCTAAATTAAATTAAATTAAATTGCACTGCAGTACTTACTGTAGCATTGCACTGCATAGGAAATCAGGCTGTGGAATATAAACCAGTTGGGCTCCAGATGTAGGTTGCTATGGAAAAGTTGTCCTTGTAAAGTGATCGCACATAGGAAATGCCTTGCTTTCTTTTTGCATGCACTGTTTATCTTGTGTTTGTCATCAGCTTCTTTTCTCCTTTTCTCTTCTTCTTTTCTTTCATCTCTTGCATGCATCTTTTAACCCTTTGTTTCCCTGTGCCCTGCTGCCTCTCCAGGAGGGATGCTGGGGAGGAAAAGGAAAAGAGGTCTGTCATTCAACCAATTCTCTTTCTCTTTCTCTCACTTTCTTTCTACCCTTATAAAAGGCCCTATTTGATACCAGAGGTGTATTTTGTGGTCACTAGACGAAGCAAATGCAGTCCTACCAAAATAATAAAAAATAATAAATTATAAAGTGTTTGTAAATTGTTATTACAGTCCATCACATCTCATAATGCATTTTGCACACCACTTATAAAGTGTGGGTGACCATGGAGTAGTTGTTTGTAACACAATATGTCTAAAAACACCACTGGTTGGTAAAGCTAATTTTAATACTCCTGCACTGAAACCACGACTTCTAGATTTCATAGCACCGAGTATACCAAGTGGCATTTGACATTTAACCGATGCCTAGAAGTATAAAACCTACCGGGATTACATTTTAATTATGGTGGCACCATAAAACCTTGATCCAGTATATGTGTATGTGGAAGTATGTGTGTTACATCTTAAGGATATTGGGGCCCTGATTGAAATGTATTAGCATCAGCAGTAGTACATTTATTTGCAGTAGTTAAGTAGTGCAATGCTATACAGACTATTCCAAAATATCTGGTGCCTTGTGGTGTGTACTATAAATCTCTACATTTTAGATTCTCACCTGCAACAGGAAACAAAATCGCTATAGGCCTTTTTTTTGCAAACAACTTGGACAAGGTTTATGTGTGGCTGTAGTACAAACATAACGAGCCAGTGTTAATATATCTCACTTGCATTCCACAGTCTTCAAAACCTACCCTAAGATCCCAAAGTAATAATAAAAGAATATCATTAAACATGACTGATCTAGTGCATCATGCTTGGCTTTAGTTGAAGGTGCAATGAAAAGCATCTAATTAATATGAAATTAATTTGAATTCAAAACGAATGAACTTGTATATCCTAGCAGCTGCAGGCTTTGGAACAGACTGTTTTCTTTGGCAAAATGAATGGTTTTAGATGATCATCTGGAAATATAAGCTCTGATTGAAAACTGCCCAGCACATCTTTGCTTAATTTTAAACCACTTTTTTTTTTTTTTTTTTTTTTAAACTACCTCAAAACATCCGACAGCCACACTCCCATTGAATAAAACTTCCAAACTGTCATTCAGAGGATTTTTGTAACTTGCCTTTATTTCCCACATTTACTGTGACATACAACCCTTGAGTTTGAATTCGCTCTAAGGCATCTAAAATAAATACTTTCATACAGTACCCGTTAAAGCAGTTTGTCTGGGTTATTTAATTTAGCTGTTTGTGTGGAACCTCACCTCTAGTGTCAATTACTGTGGTTTTTTGCACTATCTATCATTCTTTCTTTTTCTCTATCATTCTCTTTCTCTGTCTCCCTCTTTTTCTCTCGGCTCTAAGACTAACCTAGTAGTACAGTGTTTTGCTTGCTGTAAAGTAATCTTATTTAATCTTAATAGTGTAAGATTGCTATTATTAGTCACTGCTAACTTAGATGAAAGGTTGCATTCGCTGCTGCTGCTACTTACTGTACTAGCAGTTTACTGTACCACACCACTCCCCTAGTAAAAGTAGTCATGTAGATGACCCAGCTAAGCTCTAAGCTGTGGATTGTGCCTTTGCCAGGGAGAAGTGGTGTCACATGAGCCAGGAAGAAAAGGATGACAGCCTGCGGTTCAATGAAAATATTGCATTCGGTCAGCTGGGGTGAGTCAAGTCATTTCAAATGTTTTCCGAGAGTGCCTTCTCACATTGATCTTGGAAAGGGGGGGGGGAACTACACACTTGACATTAGGTCTTGGGTCATTGTTTAGGAAGTGTTGTGTCTTAAATATCTGCATATCCAAAGCATAAAGTGCAAGTAACTTGCATGCATTGTTTTCGTCTGCAGAACCTTCACACACAACATGCTGGCCTTCGGACTGAGCCGGAAGCTCTGCAATGATTTTCTGAAGAAGCAAGCGGTCATTGGCAATCTGAACGAAGGTTGAATCCAATTTAAATGCAACGTTAATTGCTTGGTTCTATCTGATCTGTAGACAATAAGAAGGAAAAACTGTGGATTTGCAGTCCTTTGACTTAGACTGTACATTCACAGCAGACCAATTAAACTTTGGAAATGGAGGGGTAGATGTGCTTATATTATGGCAATTTTAGAAAGAGAATGTATTTTATTTTTTATTTTACAATCACAACCTGCCCATGCTTTATTATAACGGCAATTTTAAAACATCTCCCCCACGGCTTGCGTACAGTACACACTTTTTTCAGTCATGGGTAGGCTTTTTTCAAATTGCGTAGGCATTTTGACAGCAATCCGTGTATACCCAAGTATGTGCCAATTTGCACAATTACATGCATGCTATTTCTTTAACTGCCTAATGTGATTCCTATTTGTAAGACTGGTTTGATCAAACATTAAATGCAAAATATACAGTACCGGCACAAACTGTGCATTTGTACTTCGACTCCTGATAATACAAATTACTGTAGATGCAGCTTATTAACAACCTCTCGGTTCCCAGCAAAAAGTTGTTATTAACCGAAAGTTGCCAATAAGCGAAAGGCCCCCGTTTTCAAGTGTATTTATATGGAACGATATATACTGTATTTGTACAAATGTGGCACTGAAATACATGTGTTTTTAATGTTAGTGTTAAAAAATGAACATGAGAAACACAAAATACTCAAACATAGAACTGTTTACTTCACGCGTTTGTAAAACAAAAAAAAAATAGTACTACACAACGATGTACTACAATTGTCCTGACAATGAGTAAAGCAAACATAACAAATATGTGTTGTACTTACAATCAATTCTAAAAAAACACTTATAAGAAATAAGAAATTGTCCAACTGTCTGCTTTTTACAATATACCACCTCCCGCTGTAAATCCATCTCAATTTTGTGTGCAGCTTCGTAGCCAGTTTTAAAGCCACGATTATGCCTCCGTCCGCCAGAAATACACAGTTGTGAAGTCAGTGTATTATAAAAGCTGCATGAAGTATGTGCATAAATCATGCAAGTGCGCTCTGTAGCACTGGCAACTAGTAATAGTGTCAATAAGAGGTGTGCAGCTGCTAATATCAGAATTCCATTAACATTAAAGTCTATGGGACGGGATTGATTCCTGGGAAAATGTTGTTAATAACCGAAAGTTGTCTTTATCAGGGTTGCTAATAACCGGCATCTACTCAGTGTGTGTGTATATATAGTGTATTTATTTTTTTGTAATTTATGGTTTCTGTAATACAGGTAGCATTACAAAGTGTCCAACTGAGCATTATAAAAAAGACAATGTCTCTATAAATATTTATTTATTTATTTTTCATGATCTTTTTTATTATCCCCAGAGCAAAACAAGCTGCTGAGCGATCATATTGAAGAGATGGCTGTGGAATAGGAGTCTGAAGAACTGAACTCAACGTTGTGGCTAGAGATATATTTCCTGCATGACTTTGATCTACAGATAAATATTACAAAGTGTATATTTTGGAAAACAGATGCTGATAATTATTTATATTTATATTTCCTGCTAGTCCCAAATTGCTTGTGTTGTATGTGTGGTACACCTTACTGATATTCATATATACATACAGCTAAGTCCAAAAGTTTTGCATCACTTAGAATTTTAGGATTGAGACATAATTTAAAAGAAAAACTATATGAACACAATTTATATCTTATGTAACATCATGATATCGCAAAAGTCTACCAGAAGCCATAATAGTAGTACAATATTTCATGTTAGATTTCGAAATGTCAAATTTTTCAATGTGTCCGTTTTTTATTTAGTATATGGAAAACTACAAAGCGGTATGTAATTCAGTATGTTAACGTAACATTATTCAGTAGTTTTCATTCAAATTATTGAAGCAAAATTTGTTTATTCTATAGGGTGATGCCAATTTTTTGCTCTTACATACATACATGCATACATTATGCATGTAGTTCTGTGAGGAGTTGCACTGAAACAAAGTGCCAAAATGGGCTGCATGAAAACATTCACAAAATGTGGTATTAAAACAGTATTGCTTGTTGCATTCCAAAGGTAGTCGTTTCTTCTTGTGGTTGTTTTTTTTTGCTTAGTTATTATACTAGAATGAATGGGTCTGCAGTATTAAATCATGCATTGATAATTTCCTTATTTATAAAGGAGAAAGGGTTTATGCAAGACAAATAGAGTCTGTATTTAATATAGTGTGCAGTGGTTTCTAATTCAAGACTTGTTAAGCCATAGCCTACAAAATCACACATCTTTACAAAATCTGAACCAGTCATTATTTAAACAAAATATAAATCAAAGTGCAGAGGTGAACCTAGTCTTTTTCTAAATGCAAAAATCATTTCAGATAGCAAAAAGTAGCAACTGTTTAACTGTTTTAATATCAGACCAAGTCCAGTCTGTGAAAAATCCCTTTAATCTACCAGGAGGTACTTCCAATAGACAAACAATTATGATTAGTGATCCATTGTAGCTGCATATTTCTTAATTGGGGTACTGTTGGGAATGGGGTGTTTAATGAAAATACTATCCTCCACACTTTTTTAAAAGAAGGTAAAAAGCAAAGCAACACTTTTAGCTTATTTTTGTATTTAATCTTTTTTTATTTTTTAACAAGGCAGCAATTTCAAAACTTTCTGCACACTGGAGAAGAAAAGTGAAATAGTCGAGGCTACTTTGTAGCACCAACTTTTAAAACTCAATTCATAATAAAATCAAGTACAATCATCCCAAACAGCTTAGCTGCACTAATAATGGAAATAATGGATTTTTATAATGTGCTGTAGATGTCGCAATAGTGATTCAGCGTGCTGTCCTTTGCTTTAATTAACTTTTAGGATCTTATTCTGGACTCCATCGCATCAAATTCTTTTTGGATTAATTTCCATTCAAGACTGCCCAGACACCTCAGCATGTCGGTTTTGATACAGTACTTCACATGACAGAATACCTCTAAGAGCTCAATGCTGATGTCTTATCTGTCATGTTCTCTAACTAAATTAGTCAAGAGTGGAGATTCAGGGAGAGTTTGTGAGCCCAGTCTCTTAAAACACACACATAAATCTGTCAGGGAATGCAAACATCCCAGTCTGATGTTGATTATGCTGGCTTTTCAATTCGTATTCAGTGACAAACCTTCAGGGAGGTTTGCTAAACCCTTGTGGTTTATTATTTAGAGATTATAGAATCCAAACTGCAAAAGTTTCAGCAAGCTTTGAAAAATGACAGTTGCCATCAGTATGTTAGACATCGTAGACTATGCTATTACATGTGGAGATGCAAAATGATCAAGAAAACCCAGGCAATATTTTAAAGAGCACTTCCAATAATGACTGGAATTTATCTTTGGCTGGTTGGCATTAGGTGAGGGCAATTCCTTTAATTGATGGTGTAATGTACAGTGTGACCAATAGGTGGCAGTGATGCATCATCTTGTGGAGTACTCTATGTATAACTGCTGATAGCTTTGGTCTTTGAAATTGGCTTATTTTAAGAGGAAAAAGTATGTATTTATTTGTCATCTGTAGTGTTTTTGAGCCTGATAATGCCTTGCTGACTCAGAGGATGGGATATTGGGAACTGATCAGTTATTTATGTCTTATATGTTGGATTATGTTTGAATTGTTGTTGAATTACTGTACTCTGGGTTTAAATGTCTTACACTGTTGAGTAACAACACTTGTATTGTCATGTGAAATTGGCAGTGAGGGTGAAGTTGGATTTGACACCTGCATGGTGTTGTGTGCAACACAGTGGTTTTGGTTCCATATAAAGACCGCAACATCATTAAACTGTCTTATTACTGTTTGTTCAAAAACACCTCTCAGTTTTTGTGGAATTATGAATATTCGTAGCCTATGCTTCATTTTGAATTGTTTAGGGGAATAGTATGGTATGTTTCAATCTGTCACTGGGATTGTTGTGAAAGTGATTTGAAATCAGAATTGTTAATTTCCATCAGCAGCAGATCTAGATGAAATTGACTTCAATTGGGACTCTCATCAGCCCCATTTAGGATTGCCGGCTGGCAGAATTTGATCTCTCCAATTTGCAATCATGGTCGAAGTTACTTGCTGTATTATACTCTAATGTCAGGGAAACATTAGAGGTTGGTTAATTAATTTATGCCTAGCAATTATACAACAACCGTGATGCATAAGTGTGTAATGTCCAGTTGCTGATCGGATTGTTGATTTGTAGACTGCAGATGGAACCAGCCAATACTGGAACGAGATAAGATTGATTTTTACAGAGTAATGGTGTAGGTGGAACTAAGGTCTGGTGCCATTTTTTATTATACAAATGGCAAAACTAAACTAAAAAAAATAATTTTATTTAAAAAGCAGCTCAAAGAAGGGATCTTTACCAACCCTGAAAGGGTATTTTGTAGATTGAAATACTTTCCTTGTGAAATACTTTGTGCACTTTAGTTTGTGAATAGAACCTTTAGATTGTATCAGTGGGTCCAGTTTTGTATATGTTACTGCATCATATTGACGTATTTGATTGGTTAGTTTCTTTGTATCATTAACAACCTGGTAAACCCCTAATGTGGGTCTGCTGTTTTGTGCTTCGATTGGGCAACCAGTCCATGATGCTTTGTGAATCAAACAGTTACTGTATTTTTTCTGTTGTGTTTTAAACTATTAGGCAGACATCCATAACTGTGTTATTTACAACCTCACATGATTTGTGGTAGAGCCTACTAGAGAGAAGTAGCGGTATGCAAAACAACAATGTCTTCATATGTTCTTAGAAATGGGCAATAAATAACCTTGGAATGTATTTGTATTGTGTGTATCATTGCTATTAAACATTTCATAGTAGTTGTATTAAGTATGATGCATGGCAGTCAAAATGTTAAGTTGTTAGAGGAGAAAGACAGTGTATTTATGTGTGTGTGTAAACTGTCCAACTAGCTTGTGAAAAGCCCATTAAATTAATAAAAGATATTTTGTAAAATTTACTCAAGACTTATTATTTATTTCTTAGTAGACACCCTTATCCAGGGCGACTTACAATTGTTACAAGATATCACATTATACATTATTTTTTACATACAATTGCCCATTTTTACAGTTGGGTTTTTACTGGAGCAATCTAGGTAAAGTACCTTGCTGAAGGGTACAGCAGTAGTGCCCCCCACCTGGGATTGAACCCACGACCCTCCGGTCAAGAGTCCAGAACCCTAACCACTACTCCACACTGCAGCCCTGGATTGTATAAATGGTCAAAGACCCAGAACACAAACTGCTTATACGCAGAGCATGTGAGCAGAGTGGAGCGTTCATAAACGCCGCTCCTTGCTCTCTTCCTCTTTGAAACCGCTTGCTCCAGGCCTTTTATTTCCCCAGTCCTCTAATTCTGCAGCCAGCTCCGCTCCACTGCTATTGTAAATGGCTTCTAAAATGTAGCGGTGTACGAACCAGTTCCTTTAAAATCGGCTACCCGGATCCTGCTTTGGTACCGACGAACCGGATACAAATATCAGGGGTCCGGTTCCAGTGAGTACTATTATGTTTTTAGTAAAACTGATTATTAAAACATTAATTTCTGTCAAAAATACATTTGATAACTATAACTCACATGTTTTTTTTATTATTATATTTATTTCCCTGGAGAATAATTAAATCTCACTTTTACATGAAGTGATGAAACCACTTTGGGTAAAGTGAATCTTCTGCACCTAGATGGGATCATTTACAAGACTAACCCCAAGATCAGGGCTTCTCAAACTCGGTCCTGCGGACCCCCGGTGGCGCTGGTTTTCATTCCAACCGAGCTCTCAATTACTTAACTAGACCTTTAATTGAACTAATCATTTGCTTAATTAGACCTTTTTACTTGTTTTCAGCTCTTAAACAGTTGCAGATTTCAAGTTAGCTATAACATTTTATAAGTAACTTGGACTGCAATTGTTTAAGAGCTGAAAATAAGTAAAAAGATCTAATTAAGCAAATGATCAGTTCAATTAAGGGTCTAGTTAAGTAAATGAGAGCTCGGTTGGAATGAAAACCAGCAGCCACAGGGGGTCCCCAGGACTGAGTTTGATAAGCCCTGCCCAAGCCTAAATACACGATTTCAGCGATCTAAAAAAAAAAGTAATTTAACCCCAAGCCGATGGGGTTGTATTTCGGTTTGGGATCCTAACAGACACTGACCCTTTTGCACTTACCACGTGGTTAAAGATTTTTTTTAATTGTATAAGCTTTGTGAAATTTGCAATTAACTTGCTTCATATACAAGCACACAATGGCTTTCACTGTTGTAATAAAACTTGTACTGCAAATGGGATATTATTGATTATTTTGTTAACTTTAACTATACAGGGCGATTTCATAGATTGCACAATATTGTCGGAGCATCGCAAAAGTTGCATCGTTTATGGATCATATCTTATATGTACAATGTCAAATATTTTTCCTTTGTAAAACATCTTTTGGAGCGGAAGTGGTGCCAGAGCCTTTTCCCACTCCACTCCACGCTCCTAGCAAAATGGTCCCGCTCCACTCCTCGCACATGCTCTGTTTACATGCTCTGCTTTAAGCAATCTAGCAAGTTACAGTACTTTGGTTGTACACTGAATTGAAGCATGCTGTTATCAGAGATACATCTAGCCAAGAGAGTCCTCTAGTGGTTGAAATACACTACACACTTTTCCCTTGTTGACAGAGAAGTTATTGTACATTCAATAAAATACCACATTGGAAACTCACCAATGTGGAAGAGAGGGCTAATCTAATGCATTGTGAATCTTCAGGAACTTTTCAAAACGAATACAAATCAATTCTGAATATTATTCTACAATGATAACGTGATAACTGACCACCTGCTTTTTGATTAGGGTATAGCATGTTATGCTTGCATCTATTGTCTTTTTGGGTGTTAATGTTTTTCTTTTAAAATGAATTAATTAAACTGTTTAATGCCCTAGTAGAATAGGTCTCCAGATAATTGTAGTTCTGTGAGGCTAACCCAACCATAATAACTGCGCTAAATTCCCAACATAACTAATACAAGTGCCAGCTTCATGAGAGACAGTCACAAGGGGATACTACACATGGCCAATTAAAACACTGTGAAAGTATTTGTAAAGATATCCTGTAATGATAGTCCCTCTGGGAGCTAATGCCAAACAACACAAACACATTTCACATGGCACACAGTCCTGTGCTGCTGGTTAAGGGGAAAGGGGGGGGTGGGGTGCCCTCCCATATTTTCCTCCCCCCCTCCCATATTTTCCTCTCAATTTTATGGGACAGTAAATTACAGATCTGCTCAGTGGGGCTCCTTCCTGTGGAGTCCAGAGAAATAATCAGGGGGAAGCAAGCAGTGTCCCTCTCATTAAACTGTGATAAGATGTGGACCGATGATTTAATCACCATTGTCAGCCTGTTGCACTGTATGATTTGTGCTGATCCACTGTTTTTTTAAAAAAAAAATTTTTTATATCAAGTTAAAAATGCTATTGCCTTTGTTGTGGATCTAGGCTGCTATTTTTTACCATCGAAATATGTCATCCCTCACGACTATTAAGTTGGCCTGTCATTTCTGGTGTTATTGTTAACCCTCAAAAAAAATATAAAGAAAAATAAATAAATACAGGGAAAGACAACACAGTTGGATAGGAAATGCACTGGTCTGTTTAGGTGAAAAGCACGACAAACAGGTGCACTACAGTTGTATTTATTTTATGAAAGTTTATTTATTTTCATATTGGAAATGTGTTTTTTGTAGAACTTTATCAAAGCAACAAAGTGGAATTTGGAACCGTTAATGTCAGCAGCATGTTTAAACAACATCTTTTAGTGTTTATCACATCGCATGATGCTAAACAACAAGCTGAAGACTGATTGTTTAAAGATGGTGCTCACATTGAAAAATGGATGCAAAGTGTACTGAGATGGAGCCTTTTCTATATGTGGCAGAATGTCTTGTAGCCGATTAATGTGTTTCTTTGAAAACTGCACATTTGAGACCTACAATATAAAGCTAATAAAAATGCATGCTTTTTGGAATTATGCTGATGTTATTAGTATTACGATGGAATTAGATAACTTGGATGTGGGGTTAAAAATGTGTATTACAAGATAGCAAACAACAAAATGTGAATTCTTTTGTTTATTTAGGCAACTAAATTTAAAGTGTGCCAACACTATTACCTGCATTTTATGTGGACAATTAAGCCACCATCTCCCAAAGCAGCTTTCAAATGCAAATTCTCCCAATGTGTGCCTCACACACATTAAGAGGGATTAGTGATCAATTACTTTAAAAGGAAGGTGTGAAAAGTCTCATTTAACATTTGGTGGCCAGTTGTTTACTCCTTATCAGATTGGCTGTCTTCACACTGGTGGGAAACTCAAGCACTTCTGTTTTCAATCTCCCCTTGTACACAGATTATTAAGTAAGCAACTTAAACTCTAAATACACCTAAAAAATGATTTGCTTGGTTCCTGTAACCGTCACCAAAAGACATTAAACCAAGGGTGTAACTGTTTTACATCTTGAAAACTTTCAGTAGCAGTTACCCATAAGCCAGATAAATGTAATCTCGTTGCAGTCTCTCTCGTACTGCTCAGTTTACCTCCTCTTCCACCTCCAATTCTTTTTTGGCCTCACTATGAGGGTTGGCAGTCAAACTACCCCCTCCCTATCTCAGTGCTGGCTGAGAGATGTCAATTCAAATTTTGAGGCAGAACCGGTTGCTCCTAAGGCAAAGCCAAGTGCCAAAACCAAGCTGGCTAAAAATGATGTGAAACATGCGTATGTTGACTGTTTTCATCTAATATGTGGTGACTGAGAATTGTGTGCTTAAAAAAATGCCTGAAACCAACTGTTATAATAATAATAATAATAATAATAATAATAATAATAATAATAATAATAATAATAATAATAATAATAATAATGCTATAAATATATGCACTGAAAAGATTTTTATTTTTTTAATCTGTTGGTTTTAAAATCAGAATTCCAGTTTTTCTTTTACCCATTTGTCTTTGCATTTGAAAAATGGGAGTTAAATTGTTTGTGTGTTCTGGATTCATAAAAGCTGCCTATTCAGTTAACAACATGATGAGAAAGCAGAACATGTCTGCCCCTAAGTGCCCCCTAATTTCACTTCTTCTTTTTGTTTGTGAATTTGCGGTAAGGGTATTTACTTTGACGGATACCTCTGACCGTGACCCAAGTCCATGTCTCTTCCCCCTGACAGTAGAGCGCTTGATAGCTTAAAAACACCATAGCTCAATGTCAGGTATGTGTCTCTCTGGCTCTGTTCAAGTCGGTGCTGAAAAGTTAATCCTTTCCCACAGATTCTCGGGTAGCAAGCCCTGGATGGTGACAACCCCCAACTCAGATTTCTGACAGCTTGTGAAGATGAACCCGGACTGATCTGTGCTGTGATGCAGCTGGGAGCACTGTTTTGTTTCTGTGGGGGGTTTGGGTATTTTTGCATCAGTTGTTTGAAATGCAGATGAGGTACTTTAATTCCGTTTACACCTGGGCAACATTTGGATCTCTTTTTTTTTTTTTCCACAGATAGCAACACAGTTCCAATTGAACTGGCAATAAAATCTTTAGCTGGACTTGGCAACTGTGGATGTTTGGTTCTTTTGATAAATCTACTGCTTTCAGTTGAATTGCAGAATTTCACATTTTACTAGATCAAAATATGTGTTTCTAGTACGGTTCTTTTATTTCTGAGACATTAGGATAAACATATTTTAAACTTGAACACATTGTGAATGTTTGTAACCAATCAGAAAACCCTTCAAAAGAAAGTATTTGTCACTTATAAATTGCTGCAATATGCTGTATATTTGTGTAAAAGACTGCATGTGTACAGCTCTTTATTGTAGATGGAAATCACAGTTTAGAGTGACACGTATATTGTGAATAGTATGATGGTGGTTAAACTGTTGGGCAAATTTAAAAAAGTTTAACACTTGACTAAAAAAAAAAAAAAAAAAGCAACACTCCAAATTCATAGAAATATTTCAACTACATTAATGTTATAAAACTAATAAGACACATACATTATTCTTTCTTTCCAGTTTATTCCATTATTAATGTCCTCTCCTAAAAATGGAGGCCAATGGAACGAAAACTGATACAAAACTGTATTTTTTTTTTTTTGTAATAATGACTTCTAGAATTATTTGTGTCATTACACTGGAGATGATTACTTCTTGCTGCTCGCTGTCCTGTTGGATTTCTTTGAAAAGTCCTCGCTCTCCAGACAGTATTTCAGACAGCCCTGGCTCTGTAAAACCGTTTTTGGTTGAAACCTCAGAATGGTTCATGTTGCCATTTTCAGCCCTCTCTCGCTGGCTCCATTCAAACCAGTTTTCTCCAGCTCTCTGTTTTTCCAGATGGATAGGTGTTCATATAATTGGGCTGGCAGTTTTCAAATCAGGGCTGACACACTCAATTCTGTAGGGAAGGGCTTTAGGCAATTGAGTTACTTGGCGGTCCTAGTCATTCTAGCACTCATCTGGGCTCAAAACAGCTAAAAAAAACCTCAAGAAAAAAAGGATTATCTCCATGTTTGTATTATGTGAGAATATACAGAGAATGTGTTACTGATTTGAAATCTATAGACTCGAAGCAGGATGTTTTAACTGGAAATATATGTAATAAATACCAACAAATCCATTACTAGGATTCGGATTATAAAACTGTAAAACACTGGCTTAATTTAGTAATACCAATAAACATAATAAATGAAAATAAATTTTTAGAATCCAAATGCTTGTAATCGAATTTATTACATTTTATTTTAGTATTTCTAAATATTGCAAGGGATTGCATGAATTACTTTTAATGTACTTGAATTTAACTCAGCCTGTCTGTTACATACAATACATTTACAGAATTTGCTTAAAACCATTTACTTATTCTTTTAGTCATTTGAATGAATATAACTTAAGCAAAGTCATTTTATTATTATGGTTTACACTTAATACGTTTTCAATTGCAAGCAACTGCTTTCACAATGGACATAGTCACTTTTAAAGCAATTCTGTAAATTGTTTCAAGCAGATGAAGATATTTCTGTTCTTTGAGTCTGGAAAGCACCAATAGGCCACCCAAAGCTTGCATATCTGGCAACATGGACTGAGATTCCTGTATATTCATGCTTTGTGGAGAATCGAATTATACTCTATTAGCATGTTCTCTACTCAAAACTGGCTCTTTACACACCTGCTGTTAAACTGAGTCTTTATGAACACCAGAACACCCGGGGAAATGCAGTGTCAGACCCCCACATACTGTACAGACCACCAGTGATAATGTAGTCAAGGGGATGTCTTTCAATTCACAGTTCCTAATGTCAGATCATGAGTTGTTTGGTAACATTAGTAACAATATTATTTGTGACTGAAAGCAGACTTGAATTTGAGGCTTACATCATATATATACTGTATTGTATTAAGTACAGTACTTAATATACTGAATATATTACATTTATTCTACTACTCTGAGTACATTAATCAGATATGGTATATAACTACAGTTGAGCATACTTAGTCTGGACATATTTGCTCCAGTCTTAAATTAACTCCTATTTTTTGAAATGGGTAATCCAAAACCATGCCTAAGAAACAATTATTTATATGTCTGTACTAACGACAGTATGTGGATTTAGTTTGCGACATGGCACATTTTAATTTTATTCAGAATGTCCTGTGACATAACTATAGCCCTCCTGCAGGTGGTGCTGTTTAATCTCTTTTTGAACAGAAAAGCTGACTAAAGGGGGCCAGTTTCTAAAAACATCATGTTGATCATTATTGAGGTCATTTTTACACAATCACTGGGTCCTTCTTGAAAATGACAAGTCTAACCTGGTTGAAAAAAAATATTATTTACATTAGGTATTATCCTATTTATAGTATTCCAATCGAAACACAAGTAGTGATTTATAAAGATGACGTTTCTAATAAAATATAATACATGTCTTTGTTCCTGTTGAAATGTAAATGTCTGTTTCCAATAATGTTTACTGTAATAATGTAAAAATAAATAAATACACTGCATATTATATGATTATGTCATTTATAATGGAGATCAACTTCAAATTAGGCTGTGCTAATGATAGAGGCATGACTTTTTTCATTTAGTAAGATCAAAACATGCTTTAATCACAATTTCTGTAATTACTTTCATATTTTCATTTTCTCTTAAATTGTTATTTTACATGACCCTTAAACTGGTACATATATACTGTGTGCAGTTATACTTGCAACTCCACTACAAAATAAAATGTAAAATATAAAGCTCACAATATGAAGCTCATTTTAAGCAAGCATACAGTATGTCCTACCGTTTCAGAAAAATAGTTTGTATGTTTGTTTTCCTGACCCCTGGCACCGTCTAACGTTATGTACACACTGTGGAGGTTTCCCCAGTCAAGGCCTGTAAATGAACGCAGAGCACAAAAGCTGAGTGGCTCTGCCGTCAGGGCAGATGGAAGGTCCTCTTGTCACAACACGAGTAAACCTGCTCTTATCAGTCCTGACGCTTTGATTTCTGAACTGGCATTGGCAGGAGTGATGAGCAGTGTGCTGTTTCATATAGTGTTGCTGCTGAGTCAGCCATCCCTGCCTTTTCTTCTGGAAGGCCCTCAACATGCCAGCGATCTTTCTGCGAGATACGTGATTGAAAACATGACTCAAAACGACGGCCCTTCACCTTAAAAACAATGAAACTCACTTACAGGCACTAACATTACAGCACAGAGCTTTTTTTTAACCCTCCATTGTACACTCGATACATTAAGATACTGTCCTATTTTCTCTATTAGCCTGACCTATTGAAATTAGGATTTCTGATATGTATTTTACACACACATATACAATATATATATATATATATATATATATATCCCTTGAGAAAGGTACTTTACCTAGTTTGCTCCAGTAAAAACCCAACTGTATAAATGGGTAATTGTATGTAAAAATAATGTGATATCTTGTAACAATTGTAAGTTGCCCTTGATAAGGGTGTCTGCTAAGAAATAAATAATAATAATATACCACAGTAGTGACGTCAAAAAGTGATAATTCCTCTAGAGGAAAATATACTTGAACTTTGACCCATTCGACTCCTCAAGACCATCACTTTCAATTCAAACAAAAAAAATCTTGTTTTCAATCACTCGACAACACCCACAGTACAGAAATGTTCATTAATGATCAACAAAATGTAACTAAGTTAAAAAAAAAAAAGATGTAAAGCTGGTACATTCATATCTCAGAGAAACTGGTAAAACTGATAACGACATAGAACGTCTGTACAGTCTGTTCACCCCCAGAGAATTAACAATTTATGCTTCATAAAGTCAAATGAAACCTGCTGAATAATGTTACAATAACATATTAAATTACATACCACTTTGTAGTTTTCCATATCATTTTGTAGTTTCTTTGATTACATGATGTTGATGTTAAACAAAAGATCTAAATAGCATTAACACCCAAAATGCTTTGAATTAATTTCTCTCTAAATTTAAGCTTGTTAAGAAGAAACTCTCATTGGGACCTATTCTTAAAGGGAGCACTTTTAAAGAATCTTTGGTTAACTGTTTTTTTGGTTTATTATTTTTTTCAGATTTTTCAAAGCACTGTTAAATAAACTTGCTTAAGAACATTCCTAAAGCAGCCTTCAACTTTTATGAATGCAAAAGATGGGGGGGGTGTCTCCATAACCTACAAACATTTCAGTTTTCTAAAAATTCCTAAACCTGTCAAACCAAATCATCTCTGTGCTTCAGTCCATTTGTTTTGTAATCAACTTTTGTGCTTAAGCCCATACAAAGAGCAGCAACATGTTTACCCAGGACCAGCTTTAACTGGATCTGTTACAGGTAGCTTTCCACAGCCTTTTGTATCGTCTGTCTCAGTCCACACAGACAAACCCGGCCTTTAGCTCCCTGGCATTTCCTGAACATTCTTTCCAAGGTAAGTGATCTCAGTGACTGGACAGGCTTTCACACATAGCACACACCACTGCAAGTCAATGGACAACGCTACAGAAAGCCAAAAGCTTTCCTCTGTGTGCTCATAGGGCTAGAGCAAGCTGGGGCTGATTGGCACCACAGGCTGTTCCCTTTTACTGTTAAACAAAAAGGAATAGGAATGGACTGAGAAGCAATTAATACCCATTGAATAGTAACAACAGGTGATCGTGACAACTCGTATTTCCATTGGACTTTCTGCTGTGCAACCACAGCAGGACGTGGTGGTAAAATGATAGAAAGAAATGTAAGAAATTCTGGAAAACAGCCATTTTCCTCACAAAATCACTGGTTTTAAAGCTCAATTCAGAGGTATTTAGTATTGCTGTCAATGAATCAGTTTAAACAGGTTACTGATCAAATGTTATTACATCTGTACTAATAAATAAATCAGTTAAATCACTGGTAAACATCAGTTCATGATACAAAGCACATTTATTAAACCCTTAATCTAACATTAATTCATCACAAACAGGCACTTATTTTAAAGCGAGAACAAACTGCTGGCCACCATTTAATCAAACAAGCAGTGTTCTGTAGGACTGAGTTCTGCTCAATATCAAGGATTGACTTCAAATCCACAAGTAAGAAACGTACTTGCTTGTTGTCTGTTTGGCTGTTTTTTTATGGTCCTCTGTCTTTCTATCACACGACATACAGCTATGGCCAAATGTTTTGCAACACCCTATACAATGAACTAATTTTGCTTCATAAACTCAAATGAAATTTGCTGAATAGTGTTATGTTAACATGCTGAATTGCATACCGCTTTGTAGTTTTCCATATACTTAACGAAAAACTGACTGTACTACTATTATGGCTTCTGGTAGACTTTTGCAATATCATTTTGTAGTTTCTTTGATTACATGATGTCAAATAAAAGATCTAAATTATGTTCATATAGTTTTTTAAAATGTTATTATTATGTCTCATGCCTAAAATTGTAGGTGATGCAAAACTTTTAGCCATACCGGTATCTGTATAGTGAACACAATATCTTCTCCAAAATTTTCATCATCATTGTTCCCATTCCAAAACTATAAAGGACTGTTAACGTTTTGTTAAGAACTGTTTTTTTAAAAGGCATTTTGTTCAATTAAATCCAGTTCACTACTCACAAAACTTCACATTTTAGAGAAGGTTATTCTCCATTTTGGGGTATAAACTCTATTAAAAAGAAATACAGTAGTCAATGGTTATGTTTGTCCACTGGTTTCACCCTGCAGATACTAAATCATGAATCTGATATCTTTCAATATAAATCATATCATATAGTATGTGTGCATAGCAAATGCACCAACACAAACTGTGTTAAAATATATAGGCCTGATCTAGTTTGATTTAATACATTTACACTCACAAATTAAATTCCATTATATGTGTGTGTATTATTGTTCTATATTTATATTGAAATGCAACCATTCATGGCTACAGTGTCACAGGATAAAGTGTTGGGTGAGGCAAACTTCACCCCTGGTGCAGATGAGGACATGTTTCTGTTGTGAATATGTATATTAAACTACAAACAGAGAAGACACTTGAGCAGCCACTATAAAATATCAACCTTACTCGCACTATTTCATTGTAATAATGAGTCTAACCCCCTCCGAACATATACACAAAAATGTCAACCAAGTGTGTATTATTTAGAATCCGAATCAGTTCCATGTGCATACAGTACCATTCAGATGGCTTTATTCCTGTCATTAGTCATATAGCTTGCATCCCTCCTGCGATTTAGCTGCCAGTTCCTGAGCTCGCTGACAGAGCTGTTTGGACACCACCCTCCCAACCTCCTGGATTCAATTCCAGGGAATCTTTACTCAGAGCAAGACAAATCTCAAACAAACACAGACAGACCACCACAAATCAGACCCCCCCCCCCCCCACCGGGCACCTCTGTAGTCTCTCGGATATTAAACACAAACCCTGGCTGGTTTAGCACTGGCAGATTGATCACTGGGAGAGGTGTTAAGCTTGAGTATTTTTCTTTCCACTTCCCTAGTTCATTTTGGTTTTTTTTCCAGTTCGGATAACTGTGGTTTGTAACCCACTGGCCTGCCAGTTGGCATTGTAAAACATGCCTTGTAAAGTCTGACTGGATCCCTTTACATGGCCAGCCGGCTGGAGACGGTGATGGGATGTGTCTCTATAGCAAATTGTCCTTGTCATTCACTGCTGTTTCTTCTGTGTTTCTTGATTATTTTCTGGTAACTTGAAACAAGAAAGTTGTTTTTAAGAATGTCAGAAATAGAGCTGTTGGCCCATTTCAAAATTGTGAAGTACATTTAATGTATGGCTTTTAATCTTGCCTTTAAAAATAAATATATAAATAAATAAATAAATAAATGCAACATTTTTTATTAACGCGTAATGTATTTGTTACATGTACTCTAACTCCTGTATTATATGGGACTGTAGTACAAGGCTACCCCACAATATTACCATTAAAATTAAGCATTGAATTATCAGGACAAAAGCGGAGTTGTTTTATTTTCATAGTGATTTAATGTTAAGGTGCATCTATATCTCAAACAATCATTAACTGTCAGTTTTGCTACTGGTTAATTAAATACTTAATGACTGTCAATAACAATACATATATATGTTAACTTGTGAAGATTCGGGGGGTGTGAACCAAGGCTTTGTTATTTCCTAATTTCACTTGCCTATCAACATTGACTAAATTCACCTATCTGTCATTACTGTCTCCCTATTTAATCACAGTCACAACTCAGCTCTTTCTCTTGCGCTTGGCTTTTTCCATCCTCCTCCTCACTTTTTTCATATGCCGCTTGCCTCTGTATCGGTCCCCTCTCAGGGGGGATAGTGAGTCTCACTTCCCGACCTGGAGTTCAGTAACTCTGCAGGTTCTTCATGTGGTCAGAGGGGACCACCGGCCACACTATTCTTTAGCAGCTCATGCGGTTTATATCTTGCCTCATGAAAGAAGGCTCTGTCTTACTTCCTCCTTTACCCTCCTGGGACGTGGCCCTCTTACGCTTAGTGCTCGAGTCCCATAACTAACAATTATTTGTGTTCTTTCAGATTCTTTCTTCCTTACGTCAAGGCTTCGTATGAGCCGTTCTGTCCTCTGACTGTCGACCCCGGTCGTTAACTGGGACCCTGTCGCAAGGCCGAGCCTATAACGGTTCTCCGAGAAGTCAGAGGACTCTGTCTTTTCAGTGGCCCGGAGGCCATTAGGACTAGATTCGACTCCATAGGGAAGGCTCTCTCGGTTGGAGACGGCTCTCTCTCTCCCCTGCTCTAGAGCCTCGAATCCCAAGTTGCAAAACTCCCTTCCTCTCGCAGCCCTTGTTCCTGCCCCGTGAAATCAGTTTACCAATAATATGTTTAGTAAAGTTTATAAAATGTTAGAAAAAATGTATGTGACCTTCAGTATGACCTCCTTTGGATTTACAGCTTCTAGATCCCTAAAAATATATCTGACACTCAACAAATTAGTTTTCAGTCACTACTGAAGACTGCCATCTTTTCACCACCTTCTGCAACTCGATCCAGCGATTTATTCAATAAGTTTTTTTTTCATGATTAGTCCACTGGGAGGATTATTCCTCTGTCTATATCGGCATACAAAAAATCAGCTTCCACAGTAGGGTTACCAGACATCCCAGGAAAACTGGGATTGTCCCAGTTTTCAGCCATAAATTGTTGTCCCGGTCAGAAACAGTCAAATTGTTAAATAGTCCCGTTTTTTCTCTTGTATTAACAAGTTAACAGTAATGTATTTGGCTGTGTCAGTGCCATTCAGAAATAAAATAAACAACCTTTATGGATTATCTGTTAATAATTATGATGATGTGCTTAATAATTAATAGCCTGTTTAACTTCCTGGACCATGTCTAGTTTGAAAAAAAATGTGTCTTGATAAACAGCCATATAAATTCTATTGCCTATTCTACAAGGCTCATTGGCCATTTCAAGATGTTTACACTTCACATTTTTTCCCCTGAAATACTTGTAGCCTTGTTGCTTTCTTATGAACGCCAGTCATGTCTGAAACAGCTCAGAGGAACACATCTGCCAACTGCCACTCCTCCATCATTCAGGCACAGTCATTAATTCATTCATCTGGTGGCTTGAAACGGAGAAGTGTGCTCGATGCTGAAAGTACTTGATTAAGACCCAACTTGTCAGCCCTGCAATTAAGCAGAGGTATAGACTGTTCTTGTCTGGTTAGCTCTTAGCAAAAGCTCCAAGTCAACTTCTGCAGTGACCCGCTGCATGCTAATGGGTTCGGGGTTGTCAATCAGTAATGAATGGCTCATTGGAAGAGGTGGGTCCAGGAGCTCAGGGCTTTCAGCTATTGTATTGTAGCTCCAATGACAGGATGAGAATGCCCTTGTCAATGTAGACAAGAAGAGGCCTCTGTTAATTGGAGCCTTAAGAGGCAGCAGTCATGTCAGTGCTGAAAAGAAGGGATCTGAATTGACTGCCATTTCATTCATAGCTCAAAATAAATTCTATTGGAGTCATCATTGCAGGCCTCAAGAAGATCTGGTGAAAAAAAAAAAAAATTCAGACCTCTTTTGCTAACTGGTGCAATTTTTAATATGCAGTTTCTGTTCATTCAGTTGAAATTATGCAAGGAAAATGTCTTACCTCTGAAACAACATGTTTTAATGCTGGCCTCTTACCTGTATTCCCTGTATTTACCTGTATTTCTTCTTTCAATAGTAACACAGAAAAGGAACACTGTACATATATATATATATATATATATATATATATATATATATATATATATATATATATATATATATTTGGATAAACATGCAGCTATGGCCAAAAGTTTTGCATCTCCTAGAATTCTAGTATTGAGATATCATTTAAAAAAATGTGTATGAACAGCTTAGATCTTTTATTTAACATCATGCAATCAAATAAACTGTAAAATGACATTGCAAAAGTCTACCTGAAACCATAATAGTAGTACAATATTTCATGTTAGATTTCGAATTTTTTCTCTCAATTTTTGTCAATTTTTTGTTAAATATATAGAAAACTGCAAAGTGGTATGTAATTCAATATGTTAACATAACATTCAGCAGGCTTCATACGACTTAGTTAATTCTGTAGGGTGATGCAAAACTTTTGGCCATAGCTGTAGTGGTGAGATCCCAGTTGCAATGTTACCAATGTAAAAAGGTAAATAACCTCTATGATGTGCTTCTGAGTTACAGTTCTTCAACACACTGTCTAAGAAAAACAAGTCCCGTTGCATTATTATGTCATACTGTATGTTCTAGTTTGGAATATTGACTAGTTATGTATCGGCTGTAATATATGATTGATTGTGGTTATTACAAAATTAAAGAGTGCTACAGCTCAGGTTTTGTAATAGTGTCTGGATTTCCATGTACATTTATTATGCTATTATAAATGACAGCCCCAGACATACATCATTAAAAGGTATTTCTATCAACTGAGTGGCAGACAGGCAGTAGAATATCGAGTTTCATCTCCAAGCTACTTAACAAAAATCTGTGATCTGTCCTAACAGAACACTTCTCTTTGGATCACAAGTCATACAGAACCGTATTCCCATCACTGAGTTTGAGGTCTGTAGAACTCTGTGTTAACACCAGTGACTGGAATCATTTGTTAATCATTCCAGGTTGGTCCTAATAGAAACCTGTAACTGAGGTTCATGCAATGTGGAACATTCAGTTTCCACTGTTGAGGTCCATAATGGGACACTATTAGAGTCAATGTCAATGGGAAACCCCTGCAGTTACAGGGCAGGCCCTTCCCGTAGAAAACACTACACTACACTGAAAGTCTATGCTAATGGAACACCGTATAGTCACCATTGAAAACTATTATATAAAGAACACTCCATTTCCAAACACTTACACGAGCACAGCATTCTATTCCCACAATTCAAATCCCGACCTATAAAACATTCAGTCAACTGTATTGAGGAAAAGAACTGTATCTTTTAAATTGCATGACTCTGGACTCATGCCTCTGCATAGGCCCGGAAACACTCCCTATTATAAAGGCAGCACATTGTTTATTCACAGCTGACTCAACAGGAAGGGAACAAGAGACATACACTGAACATGGAGAATGTGTGGTCCAGTGGTTAAAGAAAAGGGCTTGTAACCAGGAGGTCCCCGGTTCAAATCCCACCTCAGCCACTGACTCATTGTGTGACCCTGAGCAAGTCACTTAACCTCCTTGTGCTCTGTCTTTCGGGTGAGACGTAATTGTAAGTGACTCTGCAGCTGATGCATAGTTCACACACCCTAGTCTCTGTAATTTGCCTTGGATAAAGGCGTCTGCTAAATAAACAAATAATAATGTGGCATTGAAAGTGTATTTTCATATAAATGATAGGATTTAAGAGAAGATAATCAAAATAGACCATTGCAGCTCAGCCTTTTTTTCCATGGTGCTGCTGTGAGATTGAAATCTGGTTTGAATCCCAGCTTGGAGCGCTGTATGACAAACAAGGAGCCACAGCTACAATGCTGCATGATGGTGGATCTATAAAGTTTAGGGCTGTGCTTCTAAAACTTTGGTAAAGACTGAGGATTTCTTAACACCTTCCAAGATCTAGTTTGACAGGTCTATTGACCCTACAATAAGCTGCCTGTAATGATATAATGATGACTTGAGTCACAGGCTGGAATATTGTTTGTTTGGGAGTTTCTGATGCTGTGTTATTTTCCTCTTTAGTTTCAGTTAGGCAGTAAACATACAGTAGGTTTCTCTGTCCAGGAACAAGAGCATTTATGTAAACCAGGTGTCACCACAGCCATTCCGTGTTACCCAGTTTCCTTTGCTGTACCCTTGCTATGAACTGCACCATGTAACCAATGGAAGCAGAAAAACAGTTCCTGGATTGCGGCCTTCCTGGGCCTGGACGAGTCATTAAATGGTTTAGTTCATGTGGTTGCTAAGCAAAAGGCCGCCTATGCCAGAGAGCTCTGTGCAGTGTTAAAGGCGTGACTGAAGCAGATCAGTCAGCCAGCAGCAGCTACACCAGACTCTGGTAGAAATTACATGCGTAGGATAATTTGTATGTAATTTCTTGTTTCCTCTTATACAGAACGAGACAGGACTTATTTAAGCAGTGAGCAACCAGAGCTGAGTATCAGCCCTTGCCCTCTAGTAGCTGTTTTACACTGCTTACACACTTTCGGAAGTTCAAAACAGACATGGTTGGTTAATTAAGGCAGCAAGGTCATTGCCTGTTACAATTCTCTTAGACTAGATGTTTTTTTTTTTTTTTATGGCCACCAATGGCTGTCCATACAGTCATTGCTGTATCAGCCATCCTTCATCTGTCCTTCATTAGCACAGATGACATTCCCAGAATTACTTGAATACATTTTCACAAAATAACCTGTAGCCAGTTAAAGTATTTGGTTTGCAAGTTTCAAAGTGGGTCAAAACATTTAAAACCGATGACGTTACAGCAATAACAACCTGAAACTTGGTAGAAAGTCAGATAGAGCCAAGGTCCATAGCTTCTGAAAATCAGTAGCTATGTTTTTAAGTGGGTCCGAATTACTGTCATCCAGCAAATCCAACAGTTACAGATTGCAAATACAGATACTGCAGTTCAACTAAGATACCAAACATTTCCAGCAGGGTCCTGCTTCTGCTTTTAAAGTTACATGGACTAAGCACAGAAGTTTGTTCAGAAAGTGAGCTTTTAAAACCAGAACTGGCCATTACAAATATTGCATCTACCACTCCTATTACAGTACCTTCCATACCAAAATGGACCTCCTCGCTATTGCACTGGATTTCACTCAAACAATAGCCACGTATGCCTGAAAAGTTAATTGAATGCTTCTTTATTTTTTTGACTCCTGGTGTGGCATTTCTGAATCACCACAACGCACCCCAACCCAAAACATATGCTGCATCAGCTTTACATTCCTAGTGTCGGGCCTTTTTATTGTTGCTTTAACAGAAACGAACCTGCCAAGGAATTTGGAAGAACCAGTGGTTTTGTGATATACTCCTGCCATTTAAACCAGGGCTCATTACAGATGGTCCCTTTAGCAGTTAGATGGAGGCCTCAAATGAATTGAAAATCAAGTGTTCCTATTATGGGACAAATCAAATGTAACATCCACCAGACTATTTACACCATTTAAGCATAACATCTTAATTCTTTCAGCTTTGAGCCCCTGGGAGTTGTCAGCACCTCACCGTATTTATGGTATAAATTGCCTTGTTCTTTTGATCTCTGGACAAACTGCCAGTGGCTGTGAATAATGTGTTTACCTCATATTTTTCTTTGACAGGTTTTTCAGGAAACCAATTGAATTAATATCATTTTAATTGGCTTCCTGTATAATTTCTCAACGAAATAGTCTGTTATGTCGTGACTGAAATGGTCTCTTTTTTCTGTCTTTTTAAACAAATCCCCAGTACTGTAGTTCGAGTGAAATAATTACTTCCAAATTGTGGATTCCAGTCCCTGGTTCAGCCACACAACAGTCAAATAAGTCGTTGGGTTATACGATCCCCATTACTCCAATAATCTGGAGAAATTAAGACAGACAGAAACAAAAGAGGCTTCAAGTTTAAAATAAGCAACCTACTTAACGCAAAATCAAAGTGCATACATACACACACACACACACACGCACACACACGCAACCACATTACTTGGCAGCTGCACATTCCATTTATCCTCCACATGTTGATCACAAGCCATTGGATATACTTACAGAACCCACCAAAATGTGCTGTAGGAATGTGTCAAAATAAATTGAAGTGTGAGATAATTTGAATAATTTGAATAAGCTGCCCATTCCATGGGCAGGTAGACCATCTCTTTGTTTCCAAAAATAACATTGCCAGAGTTACTCCAAATTGAAAAAATGATCTAATTGTGTGTTTCTATATGTCTCTGCCCAGTCTATACTGTATTCGTGACTTCGACCTTGATCATAAGGACTACCTTCTGGTTGGCACGGACTGTGAAGCCTGCCCCCTTTGCTCTGCTGGCATTGCGCATCGTTTTCCATTCTCCACTCATTCGCTCCTCTGAGTCTCTTAACACCAGGACCACCAAAGTGTGTGCCAGTTTATGAAGTCTGGTCTGCCTTGCAGAAAGTTTGCTGAAACTGGAGAAATCCTCTGAATGGTTTCCTTCGTGCTGCTATCTTAAGAGACCCATGATTTTGAATAAGCCATTACAAGAATAACACAAAGTTTTAGTAGGGTTTGGCATGAAGTTAGCAAATTAAGAAATTTTGGGACCACCTAACAGAAGTCAAAAAGCAACGGCCAGGAATTATTTTTTGAGATTCTATTTCCCTCCCTGTGACAAACATTTTCAAAATGTTCTCTTCAGCAGTTCAGCTTTTCAATAGGGGCTATTTTGGCACCAAAATTGCATAAAACTTACCAGAAACTACGGACTTGCTTTGATCAACCTATACCATGTTATGATTAGCCACAGCTGTATTTTTTTTGTTTATGTATTATTTTTTTTGAGCATTTTACATTACCAAGGAATCAACCTGGATTTCACCAACCACTTCATTTTTAGGGGTATAACCACGAATAGGTAGAATCCAAGGTGATTTCTCAGTGCTCTAAAATGCACTAAAACTTTTCTAGTGGTGCACAGGGATGGAAATAAGGCTCCTATTGCATAGCAGGTTGATACTGCATATTCCTGGTTTTACTAAGAGTTTAACAAAACACATCTGAGCTCTTATTAAAACCCTGGAATGGGTAAAACTGCTATACAATATGAGTCTTATTGCCATCTCTGATCATTGAGTATTCAGATGACTTCAAATCAGCACACAAAACACACAAACCGTCAGACAGATAATATTTCAATACACATATTTGCCTTATACTTAAAGGCAGATGTAGCATGCACCATGTAAGACCCAATGAAGCATACAACCAGAAATTGATACCATATAGATTGAAAGGCAGAGAAGGTTCCAAAACAGACAGGCATTTCACAAACTACCATTACTGGAAAGGCACAGTCTGTCTGTGTTTCTGGAAATCTCGATTTGACCATTTTCATTGTTTCTGAGATTTCCGAGTGGAGCAGAACTAGATGGAAAGTTCCTATTTCCTCTTGAAAAACAAAATGACTAATTTTTTTTTTGGTTGTGTGTGTGTCTGCGTGGGGAGGTTGTGTCAGCTCCTGCCTGTTCAGCAGCATCTCTCATCTGCTTTCCAGCCTGGAACCAGGAATCTAAAATAAATAACATGACGGCAACGTTCACGAAAGTTCTGTGTGTTAAGGAAGTAGTCTTTAACAAGACACATACATGACTGTAATAAAACAATGACTCCTCCCTGGGGCAAACCATTAATTCACTTCTGTTTGCACCTATGTAGATAACTTTTACTTATTTGACTTATTGTTAATTTATTTCAGGTGCAACATCCTCGCCTACTTATTTTAGTCAACTCAGTTCATCTTTTCAATGAAACAGGGCGGATTTCAAACACCGTGGCCCATATAATCTAAATGTGTAAACTTGATCCGTGGAAAAATGTTTTCATTCCTTTCTTTTTGTTGCTTAATTGGTTAATGTTGCCCTCCAGGTCAAACCCTTTTAGACGTGACATCTCATTTCAATGGGATCCTGGGGGACCAAAGGCAAACATGCAGGGGTGGTGCATACAGCATATACACTGAGACATCTTTGGTGAATGAAGGGAGAAGTTTCATTGGCAAACATTCATTTAATACAAAATATATAAATACAAATATGCATTTTTTAATGTAATTATAGTTAATATTACAAATTGTTTAGAATGCATTTAGATATCATTTCTGAAATCAAATTATTTTCAGTTCAAATTTGACCATGTCCTTTATAGTATCACATTTCGTTGTAATAACAGAATTAAATAGCAGTAACAATTGTACTGTACTATATATATATATATATATATATTGTGATAAAGTGTGGGGTAAAGTGATGGAGGGCTTGGTACAAAGGGCCACGCCTGGAAAGAAGCAAATACCATTTCTGACCACTGAGATAAGAAATGTAGTTCAGGGAGATAATGACTACATTTCCCAAGGGGCTTTGAGTGGCTAGATTACAGGAGAATGGGTTGCACCTATGCTTAATTAATGATGAGTATTTAAACGACCTACCTGAGGGGTTCTCTGGCAATGTGGGACTAACAGAGGAGACTGGACTGGACTGGACTGGACTGGACTGGACTGGACTGGACTGGACTGGACTGGATGAGACGAGACGAGACGAGACGAGACGAGACGAAAAATCAATAATGGTAATAACGACAACTATTGTAGGTTGTGTGTATCTGTTTGAGTTTGTTTTGGAAACCAGCAAGCAGCTTAGGTCCCTGAGTGATAGTTAGGGTAAATGGCTGTTGTATTAGTAAGTTCTCCAAAAAAGGAGATAGAGTTTTATTTTGTTTTGTAATTTTTGTTTAAAAAATTGGTGACTCTGTGTCCCTTTGACAGGACACAGTAAAACTAATAAACACACAGGTCCTGCCCTGTTTAGACCTTATTTCTGTTGTCTGAGTGTAATTGCAGCACCACACTAGAGGACCGCTGTGAAAGACCTGCTGAGTACTGTGGTAAATAACACCCCACGCTGCTACACTATATATATATATATATATATATATATATATATATACTAAACGTTTTGCATCATCTACAATTTTAGGATTGAGACAATTAAAAAAAAAAAACAAAAAAAAAACAACCATATGAACATAATTTAGATCTTTTTTTAACATTATATAATCAAAGAAACTGCAAAATGGTACTGCAAAAGTATACAAAATGTAATTTTCTTCCATTTTTTTCAGTTTTCCCTTAAGAATATGGCAAACTACAAAGCGGTGTGGAATTCAATATGTTAATGTAACATTATTCAGCAAATGTAATTCTATGGTGTGATGCATAACTTCAATCTGCTATGTGCAAACATTAAGCATTACACTTTTAAAGTAGTAGTAAATAGTAATGGTTCTCTATAAAGTGTCCTTTCTTATTAAATGTCTAAGTTTTATTTAAGGCAGTAGGTTGGGTTTGATTTTTCGCTAAAATTGCATTTTCATAATGTTGGTGATCCATGAAATTCCATCCAAATGTTCAGTAATGCATTCCTTAAGTGGCTAAGGTTTCACCTCTAGTCAGCTGTTGAGTCTTTCACTGCAATGTAGCGCATGTTAATATAAACCTGACATTCTGCTGTTGGGCTGCCCATCACTTCTGTTATGACATACATGACACAGCAATGATATCGTTAATTCTTTCATCAAACTTTGAGCTAATAACTCAGCAGTCTTTATTGGTGACATACCACAATGTGTAGTTCAAGGTTGCATTTGTTATTACTCCAGCCAGCTGCAGTAGTCAGAGTGATTGTCAGAGAGCTAAAATCTGTCAGTTCTTTGATATGCATGCAAAGCTGATTTTAATTTCTTTCCCCTAGTAAATAACTTTTGCATCAGCCTATGTAATTAACACACTTTACTTCATAAAGTCGAATGAAACCTGCTGGGTAATGTTACATCAACATATTGAATTACATACCGCTTTCGAAAAACTGCCAGAAATTGAAAAATGTGACATTTCAAAAGCTAACATGAAATATTGTTCTACTATTATGGCTTCCGGTAGACTTTTGTGATATCATTTTGAAGTTTCTTTCATTACATTGTTAAATAAGATCTAAATTATGTTCATATAGTTTAAAAAAATAAATAAAAAAAGTTTCAATCCTAAAAGTCTAGGTGATGAAAAAACTTTAGGCCATAGCTGTAGAAGACAAATGTTTCAACACAGATCTCAAAACACTTTACAATGCTGTGTCACGGGCTTGGTGGTGACATCACAGACCAGGAAGTACAGGCACACACAAGGACTGTGACGGTGAGTCGCTAATGAGCTCGTATTTATTTATTAAATAAAACGTTTAAACAAAACAAAACACTTTTCATAAACAAAAAGGCACAAAGGCTAAAACAAAATAGGCAATAAAGTTCTTACTGTCACTGTCACTATCACTATCACTCTGTCTCCTTTCTCCAAACTCCAACTCTCATCACCCTCTCGGAGTGGCTGCTTTGCTTTTATATCTATGTGGCCATCTCCCAATTGGTAATTACTTGATTAATTGGGAGATGGCCACACTGCACGAGTTTTAGCTGGCTGGGGGATTTTAACTGTAAAACAATAACAATACCAAAACATTGTGTTTTTAAACACCAAACAATACCTTTAAATCATAATACAACCAATACAGAAAGTTCAGATTTGACTTAATTTAAAAAAAATACATAAATAAACAAATCCATTGAAATGATCAACAATTATAGCACTTACTGTATAGGTGGTACTAGCCACGATACTCAATAATGTTGAAGCCAATATCTTTAATTTAACGCAGCACCTTATAAAGGTTTTCCAATGCTTTCCCTATAGGTATACTATGCATTTACCATAGTTTTTTTTAATATGCTTTACCTTACCACTCTGTGCTTTACAATGCTTACCTTTGCTATACCATGCTTTCACAATGGTTTATTAGGGTTTGCATTGCTTTTACTATGGGACACTTTTGTAAGAGCCTAAGTGATCTAGACTAATAAAACTTAAAAACACATTTGTTCAGGACACCTAACACTTGCTGTGGACAATTATCTAGCAAATAATTAATGCTGTGTCCGGCAGTAATGTTTAACTTGTGATTATTGATAGCGAGCAGTTGGTTCTTTCTATAGAGACTGGACTTGACCAAATGTGAGAACAAAATGGTGGGAATGTCCAGGATTACTTCCTAGGTAATTCCCTGTAAGAGCTATCCTTTAGCAAACAGTAGAAATCTGTTGTATTAACTGGTGCTGCATGTAATGGAATCTTTGTTTCTTTGTGAATAAGCACGTGTTTCAACGTGTTTGCATTAGTTTCAATACCCTAATCATACTGCCAACCATTCAGACTGGACTCTACAATGAATACCTCTGTTTCTCTTTGAATTACATGGAATTATTAGTGCAACAGGTTCCCTACAAACACTCATATAATTCACAATTCCACCATGTGATAGCCACAGTGAGAGATAGGTATTTAGACTCTGGCATGTTGTATGGGAATGCATACATTTGGCTGGACCAAATGTGAGAACAAAATGGAACCAGCTACCAGAGAACTTCAGGACTGCTCCATCTCGTACTGCCTTCCACCACCTCCTCAAGACCCCCCTGTTTAGACTGCACTGGACTTGCCTGACCTAAGCACCATGTTACTGGTTCCTCAGCTAATGTATTATTGCACAACTTGGTCATTTGAGATATAACTTGTTTTAATCCCAAATTGTTGCATCCTATTTCATATTGCACTATATTAGTATTATTGCACTTACTGTAAACTATACTGCATTTAAATCTTGCATTGTTACCCTGTACTGCCCTGTAATACCTGTAAGTCGCCTTGTTTAAAGGCGTCTGCCAAATAAAAAAATAAATAAATAATGTGTCTGTTTCGCCACTGGAGGGTGCTGATGCGAACTGTAAGGGAAGAGGTTTAGATCCTGTGCCTGTTTAATTTAATTTAACTATTTTACTGTTATCTACTTTATCACTAAAGGGATCTCGCCAACTTCCAGTGGACATTAGGAGTAACGGTAACTGTAAAATGAAATCGTATGCTTTGTGTGTGTGTGTTGTGTGTGTGTGTGTGCATGTGTGAGTTTAGAGTGACTAATTGAAATCACCTTGCATGAGTTTTGGCAATATGCAGTAGATTCATGTTCTTCGCTTTTTATTTTAAATCTTGACACCTTGATATGTGGGCTATAGTTTGGGTGCATTTTCTTCTGCTATCATGAAGTGTGTGCTTGTATGATGGCTTAAGAGAATAATTATTATAATTATACATTGTACATTGTTGTTGTTCAGTACTTTCAGTACTTACATGAGCCTCTAGTTAATATTCCATACATAAAAAAACAAGAAATAAGGGTTATACATTTTAGGGTAGCGGTTTAACAGAACCCCTGTATTGATTTATAGCCACAGATGAATGTGGAAAACACTCAACATTATGATTGTCATTGTTGTGAAGGTCTTTGCTGAAATGTTTGACTCATTTACACCTAAACGTAATTTATTGGATTAATTCGAACCCCAATAGTAGAACTGACTTATCATATGAACTGTACTATAGTAATGAAATGCGTGATTGAAAACCATGCTTCAATCCAGTCCCATCAGAGGAAATGGCACTACTGAATATTTCATGATTAAACCGTTTATATTGTAATATAGTCCTACAGCTGTGGCCAAAAGCATTACCCTATAGAATTAAGTTTGCTTCATAAAGTCGAATGAAACCTGCTGATCAATGTTACATTAACGTATTGAACTACATAACGCTTTGTAATTTGCCACATACTAGACAAAGTTTTAAACGGAAAGCGGACAAAAATTGAAAAATTTGACATTTCGAAATCTGACATGAAATACTGTACTACTATTATGGCTTCCGGTAGACTTTTGTGATATGATTTTGTAGTTTCTTTGATTACACTGTATTAAATATAAGATCTAAATGATGTTTATATCGGTTTTTTTTTGTTTTTTTTTAAAATTATGTCTCAATCCTAAAATTCTAGGCAATGCTAAACTTTTGGCCATAGCTGTGCAAGATAAACACCCCCTAATAATAATCATAGCTGATTGTACTGTCACTTCTGCTGTAAGTTAATCACTGTAACTTGAATCATTGTTCATTTTCTTTCAGTAATAATTGTAGATACAATACAGTTGCTCTATTCGTACTCCTAATGCTCATCTGTAGGGTACCAAGGGTTAAGCTCATTTTGTTTAATTTTTACTAGGGATGAACAGGTCTTTGGAATAAGCTCGTTTTTGTGTATTGTTCAATTCCACTGCCAGAAGACATAAGTTTGGCTCCGAGGCAGATTGCTGGGAGGAACTGTGAGGGATGGAGAATTCCATGTATTAAGCAGAGCTGGACAGATGTATTTACTCTGGCCCTCTGCCTTTTTATTTATATGAAATTGTAAGCATTTTTTCACTGTATGAGACTCTCCTGGGAGAGTATGTTTTAAGGGGAAGCTGGCTGCACTTCTATGAACACTGTAACTCCAAGCTTCTTTTGTCATCTGCCAGGGCAAAGGTCATATTGAAAAAAAAACCTGGCCACCCACAAAAGGTCAGAAGCATTTATTCTTGTTTTCGTTACGAACGTAGTGGTTTTTCTGCTGGAGTAGCGGAGCAGTCCCTTGCCTAGTTTCCTGTCCTGTAAAATGAGAAGTCTGCACCTCGTACTCTTTTTAAAATGGGGGTCCTGAATGTTTTCAGTTTGATTGTTATCTCTTTTTAAAATACGCTCATTGTGCAAGTCCTCAATTCTTAAACAGGATTGTTACACACTATATAAAGTGCCCCCCCCCCCCAAAAAGTTCCAAGAATTAAAAAAAAAAACACAACTGACCACTTGATGGCACTGTGTGAAAAAAAATTGTTACATCATTTAGATCCTTAGGTGTCACAATACAAATACAAAAAAACACGCTTTATTTAAATGGGCATTTTGATTTTAGTTTACTAAAACAGTGCTTATTATGTGTTAATAATCTTATTTTTCATAGCATTGAGTATTGAGAAGAATTTTTTTTTTAAATATACTTTTTTTTTAAATATTATTATTATTATTATTATTATTATTATTATTATTATTATTATTATTATTATTATTATTATTATTTAACACCCTGGGATCACACATTTTCTGTGAGACAGGCAGCAATAGACATGTGTTATACAGACAACAGGAATCTTCAGAAACCAATATATGAATTAAAATAGATTTAAAACAGCAGGAGGATTTTAAAGTATGTACAGTACCCTACACTTTCTAAGTAGCTGTTAAATTCAAATAGGCTTCGACTGGGGGCCAAAACCCTAAGTCATTACATTTGAAATAAAAGAAAATAGATAAAACAAATAAATAAGGGAAGCATTTAAAATAACCCAATATATCGAAGACCTTGGCATTTCTGTTAGACAATATTGACTTTGAGTCTGTCACCTCGAGTCTTTCTTCTGCCAATCAAAGCAATAGAAGACTTGTCTTGGAACAATAGAGGGCTTTCTTCCTTAATTCCTCTTACTGACGGGGGCTTCAATTGACAGAGTTCACTTGCTATGTAATCCTCAAGGCATGTGCTTGCTATTGCAGCCAAGTTTGGAGACACATATCTCCCCTTGTCAGAGTCTTTTATTAAAGCCCTCTTTTTTCCCAGCCAAATCTCCGAAGGTGGTCCAGAAACAAGGCCTGTCGCAGAGCACAATCACCCATGTCCTCCTCTGTAGGCGTCAAAGTGGTACGAAAATCTTCCCCACAGCTGTTTTCGGATGTGAAAAGCCTTTGATGGTTCAGTGGAGACCACTAGCTTGTAGGTCAGGCCTTTGCTCGGCGGTTCCTGTCCCACAATAAAATTTCTAATTCTCTCTACTGTTCCTCTTTTCAGAGCAGAACTGCCTTTTTGGCATGACTCAAGATACCACAGGTATTTGGTTAAACACACTGAAGAGGGCTCATGAAGTGTTGTCTACTTTCTTGTTAATTCTGTGTTGCAGAGCAACCTTTTAACCCAGATAAACTCAAATGGTTCTGCAGAGATGGTTGGCGGTTGACAGTAACGTTGTAGATTAGGCAGGTTGTGTTTGTTCTATAACAAACTGGCTGAAGAGCATACAGTAGCATTCAAAACAGTACAACAGAACACACTTAAAATACAAAGTTATTTCAAGCCATAATTTCAAAGCGTTTCCCCTACTGTTGAATTAACTCATTATGGAAAGGAGAAAAAAATCACATTAATGGTAGAAAATGAAAAACAAAACATCTTTGGAGTCCAGAATCCTTAAAAGAACTTGAAATATTTAATTATTTGGTTCTAATTTTGTAAAATGAACAGGTGTTTTACCACTTTAAAAAAATAGGAGTTAATTAAATATGGCCCACAGTATCATAAGATCATAAGAACACAAGAAAATACTCGCCTGGTTCCTAGTGAACTGCTCCCATAGAAAATCAAAGGATTCTGACAAGGATTCTGTTGTAAAATCAGTGTCTCTTGAACTTCTATGATATATACGGGATGTTGTCAGGAACAGAACAAGGGTACCAGACACTGCAGCACCTTTCCAATGGTCTGTTAGAATTCACACATGCAGCTTAAAAAAAACATCCTCTTCATGTGGGTGTCCATGTGGCTTCTGTCCCTGAATGTTGAAAGTTTTACACCTTACTTAATATGCAGCCAAACTGCTCGGTGTTTTCAGGAAGCCTTGATAAGAATCTGTTTCACTCTTCCATTTGATAAAATAATAAAACTGCCGTTATTCCCATGGAAACAGGAGCACGGTGCTTGTATGATGATGTTGATTGGAGCTTCAGGCTCTTGAGGCATTCTGATGTTGACATGCAGTAATGTATGTTCTCAGCATGACCCAATTCACACGTGCAGTTTTTGCATTTTTTCTATGGGAGCAGTAATACTGAAGGATAAAACACATTACACATACCAATTTGTGCTTTAAAAACAGATTTTTAAAACGTTACGCAGTGGTTTTGCAACATAGCCTAACAGCAAATGAATTGAACCTGTGAATTATCGAGTTGATAATTTTATTGCGCATGTATGGATATTAAACTTGTTTTTGCATAGTGCCGTGCCCATACCCAAGCCAAATGATTTTACCCTCAGTCAAAATACAACCTTTTTGTTTGTTTCATCGTTATCTAATGTCATGGTAAAAACAGTCCATTCATTGATTCGGTATCTTAAATGCCTGTGTTGTAGAAGACGTTAATGCAAATGGACAAAATAGAAAGACCCTTTCTTTCTGTTCATCCTTTTGCATGTATGTCAACCTTTAATTTCTATTTATTGTTTGTATCATTTCGGTGAAACAAGTTACTGGGGGGTGTTAGAATCTGTGGATATATGGAGGCGTATAGGGTGGATGTACATGAGGTCTTATTGACACATTTGATACAGCTGCAATAGGGTTGTATCTTACTCATATACTTGCTGTTTTAAAGTATCAATAATCCTGTTTGTTTTTTGTTTTCCTTTGTGAAAACAATTCAGATGCTTTGCGAATGTGCCCTGTTGTGATGAGGATGTTTCAATGTGTGAGCGTGACTTATCTCTTTTAACAGATTCTGCCATATGGGACGGATAAAGCAAGTTTATAAGTCGGGCTGGAGATGCAACCACCCAACTGCACCGTGGCTGAAGGTGTCCAAATGCTCTTTAAGTCCTGAAAGGTTAAACAAATGAGCGGCTCTTCAGGATTCACACTTGTCTCATGCGTCATAAATTTAATTGCAAAGGAAATGCTGTGGTTTATGACTGAGTTCAATTAAACTTACTGTTCCCAATCAGTTTAATGTGACACTAAAGTGGATGCTCCCTGGGATCTGAGCTGAGGGTAATTTGTCAGCAGTAGTAAGTGCAGACCAACAGGAGGTTTCCGAGCATGATTAGAACCAAATGCATTGCTAGGGAGTGTCCTAAAAGTCCTTTATCTATTTTGAATGGATACCCAGTTCCAGTAGCCTATCAGTACCTCAAGGGTAAACTACAGGTTATTATATTAATCCGTAATGGAAATAGTAATTATTATTATTATTTTGTTTATTTAGCAGACGCCTTTATCCAAGGCGACTTACAGAGACTAGGGTGTGTGAACTATGCATCAGCTGCAGAGTCACTTACAACTACGTCTCACCCGAAAGACGGAGCACAAGGAGGTTAAGCGACTTGCTCAGGGTCACACAATGAGTCAGTGGCTGAGGTGGGATTTGAACCAGGGACCTCCTGGTTGCAAGCCCTTTTCTTTAACCACTGGAACACACATCCTTGCTTAATTAATATCCAACAGGAAATTGAAATCACTGTAAATAACCTACTGTAACAAACACTGTAAGGAGATATGTGTGGTTTATAATAGCTACCAGCACAAAGCAAATTACATTAACACATATATTAAATAATAATAAAAAAAATACATGAAATGGTTATACATAGTGCCATTATTATTTATTTTGTAATAAGTAGTATATAGTGTATACATGCAATTGATATGGTATGATATAATGTATCTTTAGCACTTTTTAGATGACCAAAAACAAAAATAGCTTTCACTTACTTGATTTAGTAATACTTAAAGTAACTGTAGCTAATAAAATGGTTCCATACGATTTCTCTGCCAGGTCTCAAATGTGTAGTTTTGAAAGAAACACAGGCTATAGCAAATATGTCATTTCATCTTAGCTGGTACTGCTTAGGTTAAAGCCAGGAAGTGCAAATGCAAACAGATAATCCAAGAATAAGGCATATAAACTGATCTTCCTAACCTAAAGTTGGGCCAGATATCATGTTTTAAAATGAAAATACATGTGTGCTATACCATGTGTGTCTTTCAAAACTGCACATGTGGGACCTTTTGTAGTAAATGGAAGTGCAACATGGCTAAGATTCATGAAATTACCTACAGTTACATTAACATTGGACCAGGTTATGTCTTTATGTTAAACTTAAATGTGACCCTTTTTGTGTAATAGTATAGAAATAGACAACAACAAAAAAATAAAATGTGCCCATGGTGCGGGATTTCATTCAATGAATAGAACATTTACTGGGAATTGTAACACATTGCACGGCACTGTACTGTTTATTTCAGGTGGATTAGAGAACACCCCTAGTTTAGAGTTATTCCTGATACCCAACAGGGTGGCACAAAGCCCCTCGCCTCCCTCTTCCTTCCTGCCTGGCTGGCACAGCAGGTCAGACACCTTGGGGCTTCTCAAGTGGACCATTGTGCCACCACTGACTAGGCACCTGGCAGGGGACCTCCATCCCTGCCGCAATAAACCACACTTGGAGGCAAGAAGGCCAAATGCTCTTGGGTGAACGCGGGGGGAGGGGGGGTATATATGGGGTCACCGATACTGTACATAGCTCACTATAACCAGGATTGGGTGCAAGACAAGTTTGTTCCTTAACTTTGGGTTTTCACAGGTCACAAAACATGCTTGCACTTCTTCTACACTTACTGTTTCTTACTTGTAAAATAAATCCTTATTGACCATTTGAATTGCATTTGCCCATAAATCTGATAAATTCGATTTTCTACAAATACTTTTAACCTTTCAGGGACTGTATGATTATGACACGGCTATGAGGACCCTCTGTATGTGCATTTCTAGGGGGTGAAGCAGAAGCAGGAATGGCTTGTTCTGGATAAATCATATTTAAAATAACAATATTTAAATGGAAATATATGATTTATGAGCCTCAGTATGCTGAACAATGCTTGCAGGCCGGTCGAGTCATGCATCAGTGAAGAAGCCCCCATGTTTAAGACAAACTCATATTTTACAAAATGCCAGCCCTGACAAAAAAAATAAAAATAAATAACATGTAGAGCTCTCAGTTTACACAGCTGTAACTTTTTAATTTTACAGATTTGGTTGCAACTGAAACAGCAAGTTTAAAAATGGGGTGAGTTAATCTGTGGATACATCAGACTGCCCCCTAGTGGTTAAAAAAATACTACATAAAGTGGTTACTAATATAGCCCATGTGCAGGCCTCTATATTTACACAGCACAGGTTTTCTGGAGAGCTGGTGTAGAATGCTATTGCATTTTTAAACAACGTTTGAGTTCCGCATGGCAGTCTGTGGTAGAGTTGTCTACAGTTTATTTTCAATGTCTCCATTTAATTCTCAGACTTACATTGTCCAACTGTTCAATTAATATACTAACCATGCCACACTTAATGCTGATAATGAAGGAATTAGACACATTTCTCACCAGTCTGTGATTTTAATCAAATACTTAGAGGTTTCCGTGTATTTGCCGAAACAGCACTAACAATATATATATATATATATATATATATATATATATATATATATATATATATATATATATATATATTAGGTATTTTATTTAACATCATATAATCAAGCCACAATAGTAGGACAGTACAGTATTTCATGTTAGATTTCGAAATAACACATTTTTTAATTTGTCAGTTTTTCGTTAAGTATGTGGAAAACTGCAAAGCGATATGCATTTCAATATGTTAATGTAACATTATTCTGCAGGTTTCATTCGACTTTATGAAGCACAGTTAGTTCCATAGGGTGATGCAAACCTTTTGGCCATAGCTGTAGTGCTTTCCCAATGCCTACTCTTACACTCTCTGTTACAGAACCCTTACAGCTACTATTGTCAACGCAGTCATAATTACTGCTAACTGCTTTACAAGCCCTATCTTAAAGACCATTCATTTGTTTGCTTGTTTAGTGAAAGAAAATATCCTGTGCTGTAAGCAGTGCATTAGCAGTCCTGCTGAAGCTGACAATAGCCAGGACTACCTATCATTTAAACTGAGAGAAGTCCCACAGACCACAGGCGCTTTTGTTACTGTGAATGAGAGGGGTGTTCAGAATTAAGGTTTAAGACCGTTAACAACCTGACATTGAGTTTTAATTGTGCTTATCAACACTTTAGCTTTAAAGCTGATCCTGGGTTTAATTACTCTGATAATGTAACACCCGGCACACACACATGCACGCATACACACACACATGCACGCACGCACGCACACGCACACACTAGATAAGACATTCTTAAGCAGTGTTGTGAAGCTTTCAATTGGGACTGACGAGGGAAGTTATTTAGTGGTAAGATTTAGATAGAAGGAAGAAACAAGGACAAAATACAATGCCTAAAAAATTCACTTAGGTCCTTGAGAGAGTAATAATAATAATAATAATAATAATAATAATAATAATAATAATAATAATAATAATAATATCAAACAATGTTAAGATAATCAAAACCCAAATCGATAAAAATAAAAAAATAAAAAAACAACTATAAAACACTCTATAGTGAAAATGTGTACAAAAAACTAAAAGAAACAAACATTTTGACTTAAAAGGCACATTTTAGTCTAAACATTTGTTACTAAATGTATTAACTTTCTATTTCTCAAAAAAAGGTAATTTTTAATTTTAAAATAAAGGTTGCTAGTGTTGTGAATAACAAACTTTTCTTTAAATTAATCAAAACAGTATGAATGTTTGTTTCTTGTTTTTAAATATCTATTTAAGTTAAAGATTTTTGCATAGTTCCCATTGCAATACTGTACTATATAATTACTTATTAGAGATAAATACACCTTTGATATAAGATCAAATCAATTACAATTATGTATCCCAAAATGAATATGTAAGCCTATACCACGCATTGCTAGGAAGAAGCATGGTCTAAACCTTCTTATTGTACTTAGGATGAAGCTAACTTATGCATAAGAACAAAATGAACAAATGTAATTTAAACAAAAAAAAAGACAACAAATAATCAGAAAGAAATTAAAACATTCAATTATTAAATACAATTTAAAACACACACACACACACATGGTATATATATATATATATATATATAAACCATGGTGTTATAAACCAGCTCAATATCCTTAGTATAAATTAAGTAAGCGATTTTTTCCACTGTATTGCATTACAGTACATTTTGTGTTACAATAAGTATCTCTTAAACTGGGATGGGTAAACTATTCCACAGTGTCATCTGGAATAACTAATAAAAAAATAATGACAAACAAAAAAAAATAAACCAATGAACAAAAGTAATGAAGTGGTGTGCACGCCTTATTACAAGACTTCATTTCCAGTAACTGTTGCAGCCAGGTTTGTTTGAAACAGATGTACGACTTTACTGTAATTCAGCCAGCTGCTATTGCAGCAGACCATCATCCATAAACTGTGGAGGATTACAGAAATGGTTCCTTTTGAACTGGCTGACAGTGTGAATTCACTTGTTAAGTCCCATGCAGAGGGATATTAATGAGACATCTCCCGCTCCAATATTTCCAACACTAGGAGGTCCTGGGGGCGAGACAGGAGATGTGTTTTGAGTGGAAAAGAACAAGGGCGTGATAAGATTTGGTTGTGTCAATTGCCATTATGACATCAAAGCCGTGCAAGGAGAAATGTTATGATAATTGTATATCATACAGGATGAAAATGTTCAGCGAGCCTCAGATCTCTATATGTGGTTAGGATACCAGTGTTAATCTTATATTAAGCGTTTATGCAGTTCTCAGCCATTCATTTGAGGCAAAATGTCCAATTTGCATTTCGTTTTTTATGACATTGCAATTCCAGTGACCCCAAACCCAATAATTTGAAATACCTTGTTCTCTTATACAGCGCAGTCATCTTTGTATCTGCTATACTTGTACTTTCAAATCTAAAGGTTTGTATTATTATTACTAATAATAATAGTTTTAGTAACACAACAATTAAGATTTAAAAGTACAAGTAGAGCAGATACAGATACAGCTGACTGTAATAATAATAATAATAATAATAATAATAATAATAATAATAATAATAATAATAATAATAATGACTTGTGAGGTTTTATTATAAATTAATAAAACTATTATAAATTATTATTATAAATAGAAAACCAATGAAATTAAAAAGTATCATTCTTCTTCTTCTTCTTCTTCTTCTTCTTCTTGTTCTTCTTCTTCTTCTTCTTCTTCTTCTTAGTAGTAGTATTAGTGTTCAAAAGGCTTGAGAATAAGTTGATATATGTGCTTAAGTGAAGACTGAACGATATTGACTTGTATCAGGTTATTAATAAACATATATTTTCAACGTGTATGAAGTTATTAGCCACGTATTATTATTATTATTATTATTATTATTATTATTATTATTATTATTATTATTATTATTATATTAATAATATAATAATGGATTCTGTGTTTTTCTGTAACATTATATTGGGTTTACTAGTAAAAATTACATCATGATTACATTCTAATAATTAGATCTGTCATTTGACTAATAACCTTAGCATTTAGTTAAATATTTTTAAGTTTAAGTTTAAGTTTTTGGCCACAATCATACAGTATTTGTATAACACCCCCAAAAAAAAAAAGGCTTGTGTTTTTCACATTTTCTTGGGTCAGTGCTTATCATAGCTCTAACTTTTCATTATTCAGATTTGAAATGTATTTTTTGTTTACGACTGTAAGTCGCCCTGGATAAGGGCGTCTGCTAAGAAATACATAATAATAATAATAATAATAATAATAATAATAATAATAATAATAATAATAATTTGAAAAATTAAATATGCTTTAAGTGTCCCGGGATCAGAATTCAACATGAACGTCGGGTGTTTTTAATTAATAGAACACCACTGGCAGAACAAAAAAGCCTCTTTTATATGGGGTTTTGAGCATAACCTGTATTTCCTGTATGAAGCGGAGAGAGGAAAGGCAGTGAATTCAGCGATTTCATTGTATTTCCTTTATTATTTGCTGGATGAATATCACAGCTCGTCCCCGTAACCAGAGGACTGCTTCCTGCTATCAAAATCGCTCAAGAACAAATTGTGAGTTTTTCATGTGTAGCTTTTTGTTTTATAAACCTGGCTGGATTAGTGTTCATAATTTGTGTGCTTTTGCTTCAGATTCACAAAACTCAATATTTATTTCTATTTTATTTATTTTTTTATTTTTTTTTGGGGGGGGGGGGGTAGTTTTATTTAGGAATACCTTGTTGGGTAATAAAATATGCGTGGATAACGTATTGAAACAAGCATCAAAAACATGCATTCGTATTAAAATTAATAATTCGAATATGTACATATATGTTAACATAGATGTTAACTTATTACATATTGATGATATGTCAATATAATGATAAAAATGCTTTTAAACTGAATTCATATGTGTACGTGTATGTAACACATTTTAGGGTGCTTGAGAAAATACACAATTCAAGAGCTTCTATGTGTTAAAATTGAATTATATGTATTTATTTTTAAAATATGGTTATTATTAATACAATGTTAAAGATATGTCAGGGTGTTAATTTAGGTAAGGTAATCCAAGACTAGAGCTAATCAGGGTCTGTGAAACTAGCCATTAAGCTAATTAACAAAGATCTTCTGCCCCTTTTCATAAGGTTTATGGTACTTCTTTCCTGCTGCATACTTGTTTCTTAAGGTTGATTTGGAAATATAAATCGCTCAGCTATCACCTCTTAGCAGTCATTCAAGAAAGACAAACCTCCATTCTTTAATCAAACTGCCTCTCAAAAGGATCTACATCTCAGGCTAACTTTAAAAATGGAGACAAAACAAAGTCCTGATTGAAGAACGTGAGGTTACATAGCGAAAGCTTCTAATACCATAACATGTTTCTCTATAATGCTTTTCACAAAAATGAATTGCTCCAAAGAGGTGCAGCCCTGGTAATACGAGCTCCCTTCCACAGTACAATGCTCAATAGGAGTTCCTGCTGACAGGGAAAGGTTAACCCTCAGTCACTGACTGACAAGCTCTTTAAAGTTATTCTGAAGCTCTGATCGTCCGTTAGGTGGCATTATTCACTACTGTGTTTGTTACTAGCAAGCAGAAACAGAAAGAACATGCTGTAACCTACCACCTAACACAATTGGGACAGATGAATACATGCAAAACAACTTTCCTGTTTGAACCAATTCAGACCACTTGATATTCCTGAGTAGATAAGCATCTCCTCTTCAAATACATGCACACTATTTTTAATGGTTCAGTGGTTCCCCAAGATATTAAAACCCCTCTGGAAGTTAAACATGCTACAAAACATTTGTGTTGTTTTACATATCCGGTATGTTTGTGAGTGTGTGCTGAATTTCATGCTGGAAAAAACACTTGAGTGAGAAAACCTACTTTCTATTGCAGATTAGCACAGCGTGAGCTTACACAGGTCTAGGCTATTTGAAACCGATTTGCTCATATGCTTAAACCCTGACCTGGAGAGACCACCTTCTAATGAAGCAGTTTTGACACTACACTAAACCCATTCATTCCACGCAGGGCCTTGTCAACGTGTGGCTAGTTCTGTGATGTATTCAATTGTGCACAAGACTCTGCTCTCACACTATACATCTGAGCACATTTCTGCTAGATATTTTTAATATTTGTGTCTGATACAGTTTCGTATTCAAAGCTGTGCTTATACAGAACTTGGATTTAGAAAATAAATTAATAAATAAATAAATACTATGCACTAATAATGGAATAATCAGCAATATGCTACTGCATTTTGCAGTCCATAATAATAATAATAATAATAATAATAATAATAATAATAATAATACCCATATATTTCCTTAGTCCTCCTCAACTTGACGGTTGATGTTCATAGCAAATTTCTCTCCGGTAAGAGAATCTGTCATTAATGCTCTTGAAACCCCATTGAAAATTCTGCCGAGGAATATGAAATTGTATGGACATATTATGCTGATGCTTAGCTTACAAGAGTATCCAGACAGCTATGTTAAGCAATTTCTGAGAAATGCTTGGCAATACAATCTGGCCCACTGACAACTTAAGTTCTTAAATTTTTTTTTTTTGAGTAATTTCAAAGTTGTGGTGTTGGGAGGAGTGACATTTATTGATGTTAAATTATGGGCTGTAGACTACCCTGAAACATCGCCTTTCTCAGACTGAGATTGTTTTCACTAAGAGTCCATATTTGGGGGTAAAAAAAATATTAAGAATGGTTCGACTGAGGTGCTAGCCTACCCTTGTATTCCCAAACCAATTAAATATAATTAAATCTAATTGTAACAGGACATTTTCCCTCACTTTGGGTTGCCAAGCAACCACCCTTGAATATATAACATAAGTCTTTTGCTGGAGCTCATTTTGTGACTGCTGAATGTTTTCGGTCAGTAAAGAACATTTTTCGGGGTCACTGAAGAACACTTGAGACTACAAGAACATTGATGTCAAACAAGGCCACAGTCACGCCAACCATTGTAAGGAAGGGTCAGCATTCCTCAGTGAAGGTATCAACAAGAAATGCAATTGGTTGTGGTTGAATGTAAACCGAGGCCTCTATAGTCACGGGTGTTTTGAGAGTAAAGACGGAGCCCGCAGTATGCATGACAGTGTAATTTCAGTGTAAATTATTTTCAGACAGGCCACCCATGTTTGACCAGAACATTCTGTTCTCAGGCTATAGGCAAGAAAAACATCTCTTGCAAATCCTATGCCAATCAAACTTTTTTTTCTGTTGCTTAGATACAGCAATTTATATCCAAATATGCAGGAAATGGTGCTATTTTTAAATATTTCTGGCAAAGCCGTGCGCCTTTCATTGTTTAACCAGAGGGGTCGCTGTAGTCCATGGAGACCCAAGGCAAAGAAACAGACCCGCTTCTTGAAATAGTTCACTGGCGATTAGCTATGCCTCCAGCACTAATCTTGCTTGCACTATTATTCCCATCGGCATCTATTCTAGCATATATACCACCACTTTTTATGTGCTTAAATCAAGGTTATGAAAACCAGTAGTGCATGTGAGTCTCTTTAGTGTATTTTTGCCTTTAAAAATATGTAAGGGAGTGCCAAAAAGATCTTTATGATGGATGTATTTGCCACTGAAGATCACTTGAATGGACCATCTCCTCTTTATTCATTGATTCACTTTCAAATACCTGTGCAGCTATTAACTATGTTCAGATCCAGTGAGATCACTTAGGGATTCTGTGGCAGGTTGTGTTGCATAGTTTGGTGGCGGGCCCTATGGGGTGGAGACGTCCCCTGCTAATAAAAAGTAAGTGTGACCCAGGGGTCAAAGAAACGGTGAGAGCAGGTGACCTTGTGCTCAGATGTGTCTGATGACTGTCGGAATGAGTCCGGCTGGGCAGGTCCTCCTGTTTTCCGCACCTGGTAATGGTCCCCAGCTGTCTTCCTGTGCTCCCCCAAGACCAGCGTCCCAGGCAGACAGAGCGCATCGCACAAGTGGTGACTCATCCCATGAAACTGTCGCTGTCTGACAGGCAAATGGAATGTGTCTGTCACGCTGGAAGAGCAACATTTGGACAGAGACCTGGCAATTAGGACCAGAATGCACCCCCTGCTCTGAACATAAAATTCAGGAATGTTTGTTTTTTTTTCATCTTGGAGGAGCACGTTGTGAGCGGTCCAGTAACATTAAGATTTTAACTCTTTCAGCTATTTTGCAAAAAAGACAACACTGCTGTATTTCAGTGTCTCTTATCCCTGTCAGTCATTATCAAGTATAATTGTACTGTTAAATTACCTATATATACTATAGTCAATGCATCTACAGCTATGGCCAAAAGTTTTGCATCACCTAGAATTTTAGGATTAAGAGATTTATTATTATTATTATTATTATTATTATTATTATTATTATTATTATTATTAATACGCCCTAATCTATCTATCTATATATATATATATATATATATATATATATATATATATATATATATATATATATATATATATATATATACAGTACTGTGCAAAAGTTTTAGGCAGGTGTGAAAAATGCTGTAAAGTAAGAATGCTTTCAAAATAGACATGTTAATAGATTATATTTATCAATTAACTAAATGCAAAGTGAGTGAACAGAAGAAAAATCTAAATCAAATCCATATTTGGTGTGACCACCCTTTGCCTTCAAAACAGCATCAAGCATCAATTCTTCTAGGTACACTTGCACACAGTTTTTGAAGGAACTCGGCAGGTAGGTTGGCCCAAACATCTTGGAGAACTAACCACAGTTCTTCTGTGGATTTAGGCAGCCTCAGTTGCTTCTCTCTCTTCATGTAATCCCAGACAGACTCGATGATGTTGAGATCAGGGCTCTGTGGGGGCCATACCATCACTTCCAGGACTCCTTGTTCTTCTTTACGCTGAAGATAGTTCTTAATGACTTTCGCTGTATGTTTGGGGTTGTTGTCATGCTGCAGAATAAATTTAGCCAATCAGATGCCTCCCTGATGGTATTGCATGATGGATAAGTATCTGCCTGTACTTCTCAGCATTGAGGAGACCATTAATTCTGACCAAATCCCCAACTCCATTTGCAAAAATGCAGCCCCAAACTTGCAAGGAACCTCCACCATGCTTCACTGTTGCCTGCAGACACTTATTCGTACGCTCTCCAGCCCTTCGGTGAACAAACTGCCTTCTGCTACAGCCAAATATTTCAAATTTTGACTCATCAGTCCAGAGTACCTGCTGCCATTTTTCTGCACCCCAGTTCCTGTGTTTTCGTGCATAGTTGAGTCGCTGGCCTTGTTTCCACGCCGGAGGTATGGCTTTTTGGCCGCAAGTCTTCCATGAAGGCCACTTCTGACCAGACTTCTCCGGAAGGTAGATGGGTGTACCAGGGTCCCACTGTTTTCTGCCAGTTCTGAGCTGATGGCACTGCTGGACATCTTCCGATTATGAAGGGAAGTAAGCATGATGTGTCTTTCATCTGCTGCATTAAGTTTCCTTGGTCGACCACTGCGCCTCACGGTCCTCAACGCTGCCCGTTTCTTTGTGCTTCTTCAAAAGAGCTTGGACAGCACATCTGGAAACCCCTGTCTGCCTTGAAATTTCTGCCTCGGAGAGACCTTGCTGATGCAGTATAACTACCTTGTGTCTTGTTGCTGTGCTCAGTCTTGCCATGGTGTATGACTTTTGACAGTAAACTGTCTTCAGCAACCTCACCTTGTTAGCTGAGTTTGGCTGTTCCTCACCCAGTTTTATTCCTCCTACACAGCTGTTTCTGTTTCAGTTAATGATTGTGTTTCAACCTACATATTGAATTGATGATCATTAGCACCTGTTTGGTATAATTGTTTAATCATACACCTGACTATATGCCTACAAAATCCCTGACTTTGTGCAAGTGTACCTAGAAGAATTGATGCTGTTTTGAAGGCAAAGGGTGGTCACACCAAATATGGATTTGATTTAGATTTTTCTTCTGTTCACTCACTTTGCATTTAGTTAATTGATAAATATAATCTATTAACATGTCTATTTTTGAAAGCATTCTTACTTTACGGCATTTTTTCACACCTGCCTAAAACTTTTGCACAGTACTGTATATATATATATATATATATATAAAATAACATAATTTAGGTATTCTATTTAACATCATGTTATCAAAGGAACTGCAAAATTATATCACAAAAGTCTACCAGATGCCATAATAGAAGTACAGTAATTAATGATAGATTTCAAAATGCCACATTTTTTAATTTTGGTCAGTTTTTCGTTAAGTATGGAAAACTACAAAGCTGTATGTAATTCAATATGTTAACATAATATTATTCAGCCGGTTTCATTTGACTTTATGAAGCTTAATTAATTATTTCTATAGGACGATGGGAAACTTTTAGCCATCGCTGTATGTTGGCAGTGCAACTTCTCGTATCCCACAGAACAGTTTTAAAAACGTCAACAACAAAAATAGGCTATAGAAATAAGTAATTAATAAAAATACATACTCTTGGACCAGAAACTGGTCCTCTGTGTTTAGTGGAGTTTTCTTTCCTACATTGCAGTAGAGGTTTTTTCCCTGAGATCTGCAAGAGGGAACAACATTGTTTCTTTTCACACACAGACCTTTAGTAAATGAAATAGAATGAAATACAATTACATTGGTTATTTGTGTATTGGCATCCTATTTTCTTATTTGTCTGTTCATTTCTTTAAAAGTATTATTTGCTTTGCACATCCGTTTCAATGGGAATTCTAGTTATGTTACAGCTTTTCTTGAACTTCCAGGCTGACTGGTAAGGACCAATGCAGCGTGGAAAGCATGCTGCTGTCAAAAATACATTTGCAGTATACATGTTCATACAATGCACGTAGGGCATGGTGAGCTGTCTTTTCATATAACTGACAGCTCTAATTTTGTATTTACTGCTGTGGTAGACGATTAACATCTCTGACGTGCTTGTTTTTTTGTATACTGCTTCTGAATAAAAGCTTAACTCTTCAACTTGGACGTTGGGCGGCTGTCTACAACTCATTTTAATCATGTCCTCTCTCACATTCCATGCCATGTGAAGGTTTTTTTTTATTATTCAAGGATTGCATGCTCGCTGCATTTTTAACATACAGTATGAAGCACAGCTTTCTAATCGCACAATTTTATTTTGCTTGCTTGTCTCAAACAAATATTTGTCTTGTACCTGTTTATAGCAATACATTTGAATAAATTGTCCACTTTTTAAAAATGTATTTTATTCATATATATTCATATATAATATGCTAGCCATTGCTATTTTTTCATATATTGGAGCACATCTTTAGAATGTGTTAATTTACAAATCTAGAATATAACACACTGACCTTGTTATTTAGAGGTAATAATTTTTCAAAGCTTTTGTATAGGGCTAAATTTGCACTATTGCACGAAGTTGTAAAGGTGCACTAAAATAAACCCAAAATAACCTTCCTAATTAGCAGATATTTTCAATAGCTTTGAGAAACAAAATAATTTAGTAATGAACTGAAACCGTTTACAGCACCTGTTAAACAAACAAATAACAGCAGCTATCTGTTCATATAAAATGCAGAAAGGCATCCAGAGGTACAATCCTCAAGCCAACGCTCCACAATATGGAAGTGTTTAAGTGGTCCTGCTTCACCCAGGGTAGCAGAGCCCCAAACCTTTCAAATTACTGTCGTTCCTTTCTGACAAAAAGTAAATAAACAATTCACAGCTGCAGAGGGCAAACACAGAAACACATCTATCTCTCCTAGGCGTGATTGCCGAACAAGTAATTAAATGGGAAATGCGAGACCCCCCCATGTCAGCACTGAGATGATAAAGGTCCTAGGTTGCAAATTGACTGAGCTCCTAAGAACTCTCAGATTAACCTCAGAGGTGCCATATGTGAGCTAATCACAATTGGGACATTAGACACCTCGCTTGTAGTGGGGGTGCAAGGTTTTAGTTAACAAATGGAAACATCTTAATAAAAATACTCTTGTTGTAACTTTAAACAACTTCGGTGTTAAAGAAGGCTTCAGGTTTAAGTAACATTTTTGATAGAGTACAGAACAGTAGAATCCTTCAGTCTGGTGTTGTCAGGTGATAATGCTAAGAACTGTAGGCATCAGGTGGTAATCAGAGAAAATAGGTACTTAACACCACCAATTATAAGAATTGCTTAACAATAGCAGGATAATGTGTCCCTTCTGCAAGTAATTCTTAGTAATTGAAAGTAATTAAATGTAATTCAAAGTGGAGTAGAGATTTTGAGCAGTTTTTTGCATTGTTTATTATTTGTGATACAAAAAAAGTTAATGAATTGAAGTAAATGATAAGGTTTTGTTTCTGTTATATTTGTATTATTCTGTATATCATCAATATATTAGAGCAGGGCTTCTCAAACTCGGTACTGGGGACCCCCTGTGGCTGCTGGTTTTCATTCCAACCAAGCTCTCAATTACTTAACTAGACCCTTAATTGAACTGATAATTTGCTTAATTAGACCTTTTCAACTCTTAAACAGTTGCATATTTTAAGTTAACTATAACATTTGATAAGTAACTTGAACTGCAACTGTTTAAGAGCTGAAAACAAGTAAAAATGTCTAATTAAGCAAATTATTAGTTCAATTAAGGGTCTAGTTAAGTAATTGAGAGCTCGGTTGGAATGAAAACCAGCAGACACAGGGGGTGCCCAGTTTGAGAAGCCCTGTTTTAGAGTAATGCATTCTAGTTTGGAGATGTTATAGACCAAGGACTGATCCAGGCCTGTAATTTTGTTTTTGAACAAATAAAAACACCAGTTTAATATTACAAAACTAAAACCAAGCAACTTGGCAGTTTAATTTAAGGTCTGTTAAACTCATTCGAGTTGTCTGTTCCTCCTTTTTAATAGACACTAATATCCCTCCTGGCACATGCAGACCAGATAAACACTTTGCTGTCACAGGTTCACTGTTCATTTATACTGTAGTTAGGTTTTTGAAGAACTGATTGGGCAATGAAAGCAGCAGAGTTTCTCACAAACAATAGTAATTATTATTAAAACAAGCAAAAATATTAAATACAGTGATGCCAATAAATGTAATGAACTGCATTTAATAAATGTAGTCCATCTGCTCTATATTGAGGTGATCAACAGAGGATGCAAAATTCAATGCAAGCACCTATTCTACTATAATCAGCGTCTAATGTCTAATGTCACCATCAACACTCTTTTGGTTAAGTATTATGTTCTCACTATAAGCTGCTAACCAAATAAAAAATGTTTCTACACATATGGCTCTTTTTCTTGTTTTATTGCATCTGCAGTATGTGCACAATGCAGATTTAATTATGTATGTATTACAGCATGTTTGATTCAAAGTACAGATGTTGTGTGTTTAGAGAAAAGCAGATGCTGGATGGATTGTGTCCTCGTGGTTTGTAGACGCTAAACTGTAGGGAATTCTTAGTTTGAATTGGGAGCCTTTGCTTGAGTTTGGGTTGCTGAGGCTCAAAATGAACCAGCCGAGTGCTGAATTGTGGTCAATACAATGATGCCCATAGGGGGCACTGTTGAAGCCATCTCATATGGTTGATTAGTTTTGAGTCTTAACAAAAGCACATATGGACTTCAACATCGCCCCCTATGGACACTTTATTGCCTTTACCAAAATGTAGCACTCCACATCAGCTAGATAGGCCCCTGCATCTGTCGATACACCCCTAAGCCTTTTTTTATTTTTAAATATATGTTTAACAAACTATATTTTCAAAAACTCTAAACTTAATGTCTCTCCAGTGCACTTTATTGTATTATGATGACCTAAAAAAGAATACATTTCTGTTCTGGAGTTGCATTGCTCTTCTAATGCTATCCCTTTCCCAGTTACAGATTCATAGATTCCATTGAGGCAGCTTGCTTATTAATTGTGCGTACTGTTTGTGGTAATCTATCAAGGATTATTTTGATTTAGGGAATTTTAAGTGTTCGCCATACTGATGTTAAACAAGGACTCGACTCAACACCTGTCTTAGCGTTTTGTGGAAACTAAGTTCAAGAGACAGAATCTCGTTTCTGAGCCTTGAAACTTGCAATGTTGTGCTTGGACAGCTTCTAGCTGTAGGCATCACTTTGAAGACCTGGCCTGGGCCTTCCAGCAAATACAAACTGAACTAGCAATTCCTCTGCTCTGTTTACTGTGAGAACTTCTGAGCAGGAAAACAACTGCTATCAGGAATAAACATTGACAATACATTGCTGATCACTTCTTTCTGTGTAATTTCCATGTTTGTGCACATGCTGGTTATGACATATTTTGCATTATTTTTCAAATTAGTTACCTCAATAAGTTACCTTATGAACATGCATACGTAGATGCTATCCTATTTAGTGTATCTTTATAGTTTTTTATTATTATTATTAATTGTTGACCTCAAGTTGGCATGGTTTTAGGTTCATTTTTTGCTATTGCCTCAAAATTCAAATAATTTCTAAAGGAAAGAATAAACCTTACAATTTAAGACCCAAGACAAAAGCCATGTCATCTGTTCTTGTTGTATACTGTGACTAAAATAAACTGCATTCACAATCATAACATGGCCTCCCTTTAATCAAGACAGGATAAAAATGTCTATAAGCATGCTCATTTGTCATATGCTGGGGCAACTGTTTTTTTCCCCTTCCCTGGTCTTAATCACAAAGTATTGTCACACTGATTTTAGTTTCAGACCAAGGCTGCAGTTACCACACAAAAATATTTTTTTAGGATTGTGAGTTTATTTCTGTCACAAATGAAACAGGATATAAAGAATGTGAAACAATAGATTTTAATGAAATGTTTTATAGTGGAAACAAACCTTTCCATTGCAGTGGTGTGATACAGCTTTTGATTTTAAACAACTTGAGGGTAAAACTGTAAACTCCCATATAAAAAAAAAATACTATATCACCCCATAAAAATGCAACACTTTCCTATAGTAAACCACAGTACCTACTATATTATAGTAAAGGGAACTATAGTATTTTTTGGATGGTACTAGAGCATCTTTTTCACCAAGAAAACTGTCAAGTCTTATGTCTTAACATAAAGTGTGTATTAACCGTTTATACATTGGAGCAGACCAATCTTTGAAAACCTACAAATCATTAATCAGCTGAACAATTCTTCAGGGCTAGTTACTGTAACAGTATGGTAATTATTAGTTGTTTTATGGGGTTACAATATCACCTAGATCCATAAATTGGCCCTTGATACAGTACAAACTCATAATTACTATTCACGTGTTCCTGATTCTCTTCTAAAAGATCCTCTTATAATAGATATGCCACGCGTCCTTCTTTTTCAACCAATATAACTGCACTTTCCTTCTAAGATAGTGAAGGAATTGCATTGCTTGTCGGTTTACAATGCAGTCCACACTCCATCAGTATCGCATGACGGTTTCAATCACTGCTTCTATCTAGATAGACGAATATACCATGTGTGGCTCGACTCCGGGCTGTCATCAAGTCTGGAGAATGTTGAAGGTGTTAAAGCAACGTGTCAATCATGGCGTGTCATAAACTCTTGTGGTTTACAACCCGTTTGTACACTTTGTTCTTGTTAGATATATTCCTGCTATATATGCCTTCTTCTGTGCTTTCCTGAAACTTTTATAAATTAACTATGGCCATTTTATTCTCACTCTGTGGAAACACAGATGTATAGAAAAATAGAGTCGAAGTAAAGACATGGAAACTACAAAACAACATGGTTCATATCAATAACAGAAGAAATCAAACTGTTTTTTAATTGGTCAATTAAAAGCAATCCAAGACTTACCAAATAGTGTGGCTTATTAGATTGGAGGTCTCCCATTATGCCACCTCACATCCCTTGCTTATCTTGTAGGATTCAGAAAAAAAAAAAACTGCACAGGATGTATAGTGTTACTGTATGCCATAAAGTAGCATTAAGATTCACAGGCTGCCAAAATACAAGCAGTGCTTCGACAGGGCTAAGCAGTCTGTTTCATTTCTTGAATATAGAATATATCTAACTTGAATTAAATATAGATATACAATTTCCTCCTATTCCTCCCCATTGAAATGTGCACAAGAGCGGGAAATGGGTCCGGGGGATGCGTCTGTCACTGCTATTGACTAAGATTAACACTGCACTAATTATTAATGGTATTTCTAGGGACAGATTTGTCTGCAAATGAGAATCTAGAATCATTCATTTTAACAGTTGGTTCAATGCCAAAAGCTCGGGGTCCATAAAGGAGGACAGGGGTGCAGTTCATCCAAGGGGTGGGGAGGTTTGAGCCTGCAATACATCCTGTGCCCTTTCCTTACTCAATGTGTTTTTCTTCTACAGCCACTGGCTAAAAATACACACCACAGAATGCAGTCTTAGCTTCCAATTGTCTGCAATATGATATTGTTTTATATATATATATATATTTGATCCATGGCAGGTCACTGTTGCTCGCCTGTGTGTAAGGAGCTGGTTTTACAAGAGAACAGAGGGTCAGACCACCTCAGTGTGTCAGTTGGCAGATATGCAACTGTATCCGCACAGCCTGATCTTACTGCTTATGTACGAAGCAATCCAATACAGGGAGGGCACATTAGTATGGCTGATAGGTCTTGCCTGCTTATCCCTCTTAATCCTCCTCGGCGAATGCTCAGATGGTAACGTGCATAGAAGATCCCGTTAAAGAAAGCTGATATGAAGCTGCAGATAAAATCTAACCGAGCTGCCCTGTAGCCAGGTGTAAAAAGACAATCTATAAATCATTCAGCCTTCTTTGGGCACAGAAGGAAATGCACATACCATTTGGGACAATGATAGTAAAATTCCTTGAATAGCAATTCCAGGTTGTTTTTTGATATATTATTACTGAACCAACTTGAAGAGCAACTTTTTATGGGTGTGAAACATCAGAGCTATTTTAACAAGGCACGTGGTGTTATTTTAACTGATGTTTAGATTCACTTTGTATGACTCTGTTTTAGTCTCATATCCGTTTATTTTATATATATATATATATATATATATATATATATATATATATATATATATATATATATATATATATATATATAATGTTATAAATAACATACATCCAATTTCATAATACAAATATATTCTCAAATATATAACTTTAACATTCATACATAACATTCAAATCTAAACCCACACCTTCACTGATAATAGGAATAATATAACACATGTTACAACATTTTCATGTCGCTGTAGTAACACACATATACACACACACACAAACCCAAAAAAACCACACACACACATATATATATATATATATATATATATATATATATATATATATACATACTGTATATGTATATATGTATATGTATATGTATATGTGTATATATATATATACACACACACACACACATTATAGATGTAGTGTTTTATTAAGAAACTAAACTTTTTTATTTTTATAATTCATTTAAAAATGGGCCCCACATATTAAGGACGTAATTTAATGTTCCTTTATCTGTCTGGTAGAGCCTCTACAGCTGTAATACATTAGATGTTGCATTAGATGTTTTCATTCTGTGAAAGTTGGACATTTCTCTCCTTTCCATTACGTAATTATAAACTTTTTTTTAGTATCAAAGAACTATAGCTTAAGACAATATTAACATACAAGATAACTTTTGTTAAGCACCCCTGTGGCCCTTAATATGGCTCTCAGAACCATGTCTCCAAGTACAACAGTGCATGAGTGTTACCATTAACCTTTCCCCCTGCAACATTTTTCCTATATTTGACTGAAATCGGACCAGAGAATTTGGGCTCCTGCCTGACTTGGGAGCCAGCTCAAGTAATTTAAAAACATGGAAACGGAGGTGTGGGGGGCAACTCCAGCACGTACCAGGGTTATGTGGTTCATGGAAACGTGGTATAAAATCTCAATTTTGAAATATTGAACCATGGTTCAAGACTTTGTGCTCATACTTCAAAGAGATATTCCCAAAGCGCTGTTCACAAGACCTGTAAATATCAATGTACACCACGGTCCCATCGCTTGTTTGGTAGTATACAGTATAGAAAATGCAGTATCTAAAGCAAAGCATGTTCTGTATTCGTGCTACTAAAGTTTAGTGATGCACTCTTTTCTGTAAAAACCTCCCTCATCACGTATATTCCACTTTCCAGTGTAAACACATTCCACCTTCTAATTAGCGATAATTTATGCTAACCCTTTCTTACACTTGTATTTTTCTAAAACTTCAGCCAGACTGAGAAAAGTATTTGGTGGGTAAGAGTGCACATGCATGATATTCAATCTAATCTGTTATGTTCAGCACAATAAGCCTAGTCAGAAAATCTTGATTTATGATCCTGCCCAGGTTTCCTGTTACTTTAAACCATTTGTATCACATGCCCTCCCTTCACATGTCTCCTGCACTGTAAGAGCGATTTTTAAAACTAAAAAAAATCCACAGAAATAAACCACATTAGGAAGCCTGGTAGTCAGATTGGGGAATACAAATTCTTTAAATATCAAGGAGCAATTTTTCTCAATCTTGCTCTTATTATGACTAAAACATTGTAGATTGCCACATGCAAAATGGTGGGTGAGATAAAACTGTGGTTTATTATATAGATTCAACAAATAATTGATTTATTTTTTAATATTCATTAATCCATTATTTATCATAGTTGGAGCCACACATATATATATATATATTTTTTAACTCGCGCTTGCTTTTTTTCCTGTTGTATTTGAAGACTTTTGTGAAGAGTATTCATGCTGCTTGTTTTCAATACATTGGTTATTGTAGATTATTACCTGTCCGATATTTGATTAAGAAATCGTTGATTTATTGCATCTCCAGTTTATTAGCATCTGGAGAGGTCCTTAAAATATTATTATTATTATTATTATTATTATTTGTTTATTTAGCAGCCGCCTTTATCCTAGGTGACTTACAGAGACTAGGGTGTGTGAACTATGCATCAGCTGCAGAGTCACTTACAATTACTTCTCACCCGAAAGACGGAGCACAAGGAGGTTAAGTGACTTGCTCAGGGTCACACAATGAGGCAGTGGCTGAGGTGGGATTTGAACCAAGGACCTCCTGGTTAGAAGCCCTTTTCTTTAACCACTGGACCACACAGCCTCCTATAATAAGTCTTAATTAAAATTGTTATAACAGTACACTCAACTAGTAAAATAACTAGGGTTTATTAAAGACTAATGGTGAGGCATTTAATACTCAGAACAATATAAAGGACTGGGAACTAAAGCCCCCTCAGGTATACAAACAAACATTCAATATACAGACAAACATTCATTCACACCTACTATTTGTATAATGTATTTATGTGTTTGTTTGTTACTTAGTCCTAACTATCTCTCTTCCTCACTTTTACTTTTTATGTATTTACTTATGGCATATTCCATAAACAGCCTGAGTACACAGTAAAGAGGTAAAACTATTAGAAAGTTGAGAAGATAACAGCTAATGCTTTTATCAGTAGCATGCATCTCAACAGTGAGGGGTACATGCTGATCAGCAATGCTTAGCTGGTACAGTTCTTTTTAACCAAAACCTCTGACATGATTTTTAGATTGCTTTCCGTAAGAAAAAAACAGTTATAAAGAAGTTTGTTGATACTAGACTTCATTTCTTCACAGACCGTTGATGGATTAGGATTTTTTTTTTTTTATCTTCTAGGGTGTTAAGATGTTTAGCTTCTGTTTACAAAACTAAGGCAACACATCTGCTTTCCCTCTTGCTGCTGATACTTGGGGGTGTGGGGGGAGGGGGCAAAAACTTAATTATCTAAAGCATTACCTTAAGAGCTCTCACCCAGCCCCCCACCACTGGTAACCAATAATGATACATTTTGAACTATAATAAAGGCTCTTGAAATCAGAAAATTATTCTACAGCATATAGGCCCAGCAGGTTGTTTTCTGATAATTAAAGATTTTAATGTTCTCCATTCTAGTTTAAAAAACAGAACAGCTCATTTCTCCATTGTGCACCTAAGTGGTTTATTTCCACTTTTAAACAAGCTTCTTTTGCCGCTTAGAAAAGGAAGTGGTGAGTTGGGTTAATGGCAGTGCTTCCCTCCTGTCTGAAATCTGATGCCGGCTTTCAAAACACTGAGCAGGGAAGGAACTCTCGAAGACAGACGTGTAAACAACTGGCTTGGATTTGAGAAGCCTAGTTTTCTTATCAACTACCCAAATTTAAAAGTTTAAACTTGAAGGGAGATTAGAACAAGAGCAGAGTGGTCCAGCAGATGGCTCTTGAGCTGTATTGAGCTTCTCAAGACGGCTCTTTTAATATAGAGCTGAAGGAACCCAGTCTATTGGTCGGTTTGAAAAGACTGCAAGGGATGTATAATTGGGGACTGCAAGACTGTGTCTATAGTTTATCCTGGTTGAATCATTTTTTATTAAATTATTAAATATTTTTAATATTAGTAAACTAACCATATATATAAAATTTATAATTTATTAAATAAATACATAAAATAAACTATACCATTGACAGGGAACATTTATTGTTGCATGTTCCTTATGGTGCAGGGCTACAGTATGTTGCTGAGTTAGGGTCAAACGGTTATCTTTGGCAATACAGGAGAGATGAATCACACCTGTTATTGGCTTTTGGTTAATTGTCTAGGTGCTGACTAGTTACAGAACATTCAGAGTTGATGACCATCCACGCTGGGATAACCACATCCTGTTCTAATACACAACTAAACTGTACAGGGAGCTGTGTTTCTGGCTACTGTCCCGGGGAAATTATGTCTTGGGTCAAAGAATAGCAAGGATGGTCGACAAATGAACTCAATATTTTGTATAATTTTGTAAAGTATGTTACATATATAAATCTTATCTACCGTACGTGTGGTCTTGTAACTCACCGTGGGATAGATTTTGTTTTTTTCATAAGTGCTAACTGCAGAGCAAACTGGAAGAATTATCACTCCGAGGCCTACCAGCTAGGCATTATTATCATAAATCAGCACAACAGGGAGGGTTCCGTGTGATACCATAATAGCTGATCAAATGCAAAACTTTTAATGACGAACGAAGAATTGAAGGTAAATGGTTTGCTAGCTGTACCTAATACAGCAAAAGATCGACAGAATACCTAGCAGGACAGATTTATTCTGCTCCTGAGAAAAGCTGTGATAACCTTTTGGGATCAGGGCTCTCTCACTTGTGGGGTACATCTGGTAGCCCACTCCAAGCTCTTTGACATGCCCTAAAAGGAATACCATTGCAGGGATTGAAAGCAGAACATCTGGCATGTCTTTTTCTGCTCCATTGTACTTCCTAATAGCTGATGGAGTAAACGGGTGGGAGTTTTTTTGGTCTACCAGGTTGAGGCCTAGGAATTGTTTTAAGATATCGGCTCTAGGAGCCAGAAAGAGTGGCGTTCGAACTCCGAAACATTACCAGGATGACTGAGGCCTATTGAGGCCTAGGTGAGTTCAATAGGATCCTCTGTCTCCTTGGTGCTGTGGACACTGACTCAACTAAACAGCTCTTTGGCTGAGGGTTTCTGAAAAAAAAGGTTCAGAAATGTACCAGCTGCTCTGCTAAGAGGTATATTTGGTAATACTTAAATAATAATAAGGGACAAAAGTTAAAATCTGAGAAAAACCTTCATTTTAAAAGCTGTAAGTCACTCTGTGTGAGGTACAAACCCCCATTCTTATCTGATTTACAAAATTATAATGCTAATTTTAAACAAATACCCCTTAGCAATCCCTTCCTAATGTAGATAAGGGAAATGCTATAAATCAAGGCCCAGGCTGCTCCGGCCTAGCCTGTCACCATGCCTGGTTGGAGCTGTAATCATAGCCTGCCCTCCCTGGCTGTCAGTACCCAGCAGCCACTGGGGATTAATTAGGCCTGATATAAAACCCAGATGTGTGCAGTAAAACAGGACACCGTAGGGACAGCCATCTTGCTTTTCTGCTACGCATAGGGGATTTAAATTTGGCCACCCAGAAGAAAGCAAGGATTGGTTCTTGAAATGGCTTGGTTTTTAGGACACTTTTTAAACGGAGATCTGGAAAGCTAATTTGAATGTTTTATATGAAACCTAATTATATGTGAAGACATTCAGACAGTTGTTTATATTAAGAGAAAAATTGATGATACCAATGATTTACATATTTATTGAGACCCAAACTCCCCTTAAAGGTGCAGTGTCATAAAATCATGTTCAGTTTTATACTTAAAAATGTTTCTTGACCGGTTAATTGATTGTTCCATACTGTACCTTAGTTTCTGCGGTAAACTCTACATTGATAGATTGTACTGATACAACTTCTAATGGAAACATTTTATACACACATGCAATAAAAAAATAACAACATAAGCAAATGTACAACGAGAGGAGGCCACTTGGCCCATCAATGTCCGTCCGGTTCCTAGCAGCTGATTGATCTTAAAGCTTTGTCAAGTTGGATCTTAAAGGACCCCAAATGTTCAGCATCAACAACATGGTGAGATAACCCATTCCATACCCACATCAATTTCTGAGAAGAAGAGTCTCCTACTCTCTGTCCTAAGTCTATCTGTACTTAACTGGGTCCTTTGGTTTTAAAGTCCTTTTAAGATTTAAAGGCTTTAATCAAGTCCTCCCAAATTCATCTTTGTTCTAGAATAAATAAATCCAGTTCCTTCAACATGTCTTTATAGCTAATTTCTTTAAGCCCCGGGAATGTCTTGGTTGCCTAGTATTTATTTTTCTTCAGCATTATTGCTCAGAGATTGTCAACTTACCTATTAAAGAACTGCTTCATTGACACTTCAATACAAAAAGCGGGCATTCCAGGTTTCCCAGGATGCTTAGAACACATCAATGTGATCTGGCAACAAATTCAATCAGCTAAAAAGGAGAGGAAGGAGCTCCATGTGACATTCCTGGATTTGGCTAATGCATATGGTTCAGTGCCACATGAACTTCTTTGGGCAGCATTTGATTTTTTCAGTGTACCGATGACAATAACAAATCTAGTGAAAGCCTACTTTGGAGATTTGCAATTTAGTTTTTCAACTTCAGAATTTAGCACTACATGGCAATGCCTAGAAGTTGGAATAATGGCAGGATTCACCATTTCTCCACTGGCTTTTACCATGCCAATGTAAGTAATCATTAGGGCATCAAAATGGGTAGTGGGAGGAGAGCGCTTGGCTTCTGGAATGCGACTACCACCAATTCGAGCATACATGGATGACATGACAACCATGACTACAACAGTAGCCTGCACTAATCGGTTATTGGGCAAATTAACCAATAACATTGAATGGGCACGAATGCAATTCAAGCCTACTAAATCAAGGAGCATCTCTATAATTAAAGGTAAAGTAGTAGATAAAACATTCTTCATTAATGGTGAGGCAATACCAACAGTGTCTGAGAAGCCAGTGAAGAGCCTTGGGAGATGGTACGACGGGGATCTAAAGGACACAGTTTGTGTGGGAGAAGTTAGACAACAAGCTGTGGAAGGGTTGAAGAGCATAGACAGCAGCGCTTTACCAGGCAAACTAAAACTCTGGTGCTTTCAGTTTGGTCTGCTGCCAAGGTTGCTGTAGCCACTGACTGTGTACGAGGTTTCTTTGACAACAGTAGAGAAACTGGAAGATTTAATCAGTTCACACATCAGGAAATGGTTGGGAGTTCCACGCTGCCTCAGCTGAGTGGGACTTTATGGTAAAGGAATACTGCAGCTACCTGTCTCCTCTCTAACCGAGGAGTTTAAGTGCGCCAAGGTCCGACTGGAAATGACATTAGTAGAGTCACGCGACAAATGCGTAAGGGAGGCAGCACCTGTGTTGAAAACTGGAAGAAAGTGGGCGGCAAAGAAAGCTGTGGAGGATGCAAAGGCTGCCCTTCGAATTGGTGATATCATGGGGCAAGTTCAGCATGGAAGAGAGGGTCTTGGTCTCAGTTCAGCTCCTCCTACATGGCACAAGGCAGCCCCAGCTCAACAGAGGAAGCTGGTAATCAATGAGGTGCAAAAGCAGGAGGAGAGGATGAGGTGTATAAAGGCGATTTCCCAGGCCAAGCAGGGAGAATGGATGAGATGGGAGAGTGTGGAACAACGCAAGATTGGCTGGCAAGACCTATGGCCAACGGAACAGAGCAGGATCAGTTTCCTTATAAGGTCAACATATGATGTTCTCCCATCACCACAGAACCTAAACCTCTGGGTAGGAGAGGATCCCTCATGTCCTTTATGTTCATCACCTGCAACATTAAGGCACATTTTGACAGGATTTAAGGTGGCTCTTAGCCAAGGATGGTTTACTTGGCGCCATGACCAGGTGCTGCGATGTTTGACCTCAGCATTGGAAGACAAGCGTAACATGACCAATAAGTTGCCACCTGTTCCATCAAAACATTACACACAAAAGACAACATTCCTCCGCCCAGGAGAGCAACCACCAAGGAAAGGTGTTAAAACCAATCCTCACCCAGGACAACTGGAAGCTGCTAGAGACTGGAAAATGCTGGCAGATGTTGGTCAACGGCTTATTTTTCCACCTGAGATTGCCACCAGTAACCTCCGACCAGATATTGTCTTGTGGTCTGGATCAGCACGCCTTGTTCACCTGGTAGAGTTAACAGTGCCATGGGAGGATGCTGTAGATGAGGCGTATGAGAGGAAGAAACTGCGGTATGCTCAACTAGCCACTGAAGCGGAACAGCGAGGATGGACGGTCAGGGTTTACCCAGTGGAAGTGGGTTGTCGAGGATTTGTGGCACACTCTACAACTCAGTTTCTCAGAGATGTCGGATTCAATGGCCAAGAGTTGCGTCGCACAGTGAAGAACTTATCTGAAGCATCAGAGAGGAGCAGCAACTGGCTGTGGTTGAGACGGAAAGATTCTGGCTGGGGATCTCAAGCACAGTAGAAAGAAAGAAACACTGATGTACAGGTAAGTAAGCTGGGCTGAGTTGAGTGGGGGACGGAGGGGGGTGATGCTGGGATGCCAGAATCACCGTCGAGCCCTCTTGAGGTGTCGTGGGCAAGTCGACGAAACACCAAGGATGGAAGGTGCCCACTTGAAGACCCCAGAGGTGTACCCTACTTAGCTCAATCCAGACGGTTGTCATGCTGATGCGCTGGGGAGACCGCACTATGGTTGATCCCCGCAGCCAGCATCGCAGCTGTTGTGTGTCCTGATGCGCTAGGGAGGCAATAAGCTGATCCCTGGAGCCAGCATTACACTTCAGCCATCAACACCAGACAGAAGGATATCTACATCATCATATGGAAGGAAGCGCAATGTATGGAGACACATATGGATCACATTAGTTTACTGTGAAGCTACGTCTTAGTTGGTGCTTATCTTGGCGAGAGCCAAGTTCAAATCAGCATGAAGTTTTAACATCTACTCTCATGTAATGGAAATCATTTAAAAACACCAGTGTCAGCGATACTTTCTTCTGACTCAACCCAGGTTTTGGAGCTTGCCCACGGCTTCACTATAACTGAAATCTAAGGTTTTACAGGTGGCCTAGCAATGCCTTAGTAATTAATACATGTATGCCTAACACAAGTAGAATATTTCAGATGTAACATTTACATGGCTGGAAGTTGATAAAGACTGCAAAACAAATACGTATTGAGTAATCAGAAGTTAATCACATATTCTTACTTTTCATGATGTAAGAATTCAATCTTTCTGATTACAAATTTAGACCCAGACCTGTTCAGTAGTACTGAGACAATCCTTTCAGCAAATCAGGTTTTGTAACAGTATAAATTGCTCTGTCACCATGCTGCGTCTGCATTTTAAATCAGCATTTGTTTATCTTGATCTGTTGCAACATATCGGCAGATTGCAACTACCGAACAAAATCATTACGGCAATAGTTTTTATCAATATATTTCTGACAAGATTTCTCATCATTGGTTCATTGGGTGGCGCTATAAAGTTCTCTCAGCATGGGCACTAAAAAAGTTAAACTATTGCCAACACTGATTATACTCTCGCCCCACCCCATTAATAACTACTCTGAGAGACTGACAGAGACAATTGTTCACCAGGAACTGACGTGAGGCACTTTCGATCATTATCGCCCTGGCCCGGAGACAAACTAGGTGAAAGGTTTTATATGCCAGTCTGGTAAGCCACAAGCCTCAATGGGTCTCAGTCTTTCTAAATATAGATCAGGTGAATCAGGGATTGTGCTTCACCCTCCCACCCACCAACCACAACTATTTTACAGTCTGTTTATTGTTGAATGGGTGTCCTTAGTGATGCTGACAGGGTTTCGAGTGCAAGCCTTCTCGGCTTGAAGCGGGTGTGATGGAAAACTTGCTCCAAAACCACCAGACATTCAGCCTTTTCCAGCATGCTTGGCTCTCCACACAAAGCTAATACAAATGCAGTACAGTACATTGACTGAAAGGAAAACCTTTAAAGAGTTGCCTCTTTAACAGCATAATGATATTGCTGAGAAACTTAGGTCTGCTTCTTGTGGCTATCCAAGCCCTAAACTTGAAATAATTCTCTATTTTTCTTTAATACTCATCTAAAGAAGCCCTGTGTAAGACAACACTATTTGTCATTTTTGTGGTAGCACTCGTGATGTAAGTTCTATGGATTCAAGCGAGAGCAGCACATTTGGTCAACGGTTTAGATTTCTGTGATATAATCAAGGAATGAACCAGATTGTCTAATTGAGTCTGCCCAATACCTCACATTTCCTTTCTGCAGACTTCTGGTTCTGTCTTAAATTAGTTTATACCCTCGAAATTGATGTTTATATTCCTTCTTTCCTGGTGCCCTGTTACATGCCAGTGAATTTTGTAATAAGCAGCAAGATGGCTGAAATGGGACAATTAAGCAAAATATTGAAAACTGGACCACGTTGTAATCTACTTTTAACTTTAGTAAAGCTGAATAAAGAAAACGATGGAACCTATAAGCTAATATCAATAGGACAAAGTAGTTTTGTCACAATCCATCTCATCAGGTGGCACAAGTGTATTGTGTTCTGTGTCAGTGAGCTTTTATCACTTGGTTTATGCCTTTGTGGCATGTGGTGAGTACATGCCCAAATGCATTACAACCCTTTTGTAACAACTACTGAGTTACACAATACCCATTTTACACTGACTGGCAATAAAAATAATTGAGAAATGTGTAGCTCCTGGCTCATTGTTTGAGTGGGAACAGGTGTGTCTTGTGCATTGTTGAAGATGTCTGTGATTTGGGTGACTGTAACATATCACTTGCTTATGACAGTGCCCTGCTTATGACCAGAACTGCGATGGAAACTTTGGTCAATGCAGCCACTGTGCTGAGGGGCGTGCCTGCTACATGAGCAACGACTATCATGTACCACAAGAAGTCACTGAGATCCTTTTCCATAATTGTTGCTGAAAAATTGCATACAAAAAGTCGATATTTTAACCCTGTTTTATATACCCCTCAATTATACATCCTGAATTATACATCCCCTAATTATGCATCTCAAATTATACATCCCCTGATACCACAACTCAAAATCCCAAAGTTTGGGTTCTGTATCATCCTGTTGCTATGCTGCATACCTGAACATATACTATTTTAAACACCTCACATCAATTTCATTTGACCCTATTTGATATAGCAGAGTAGATCACAGCACTAATAGCACACTACTGTAGTTGGTCCTAGGGCCACAAATGTCACTCCTGGGTTTTCTCTGAAGGACTGAAGGAGATATGGAGGTGATCATAGATGCTGACTGTTTAAATCTTTTACCGCCCAATGGCAGTGCTGAATTGCTCATAAAAAGAGCAGAGTATCTTTTTTTAAGCATTTGAAAGAATAGGAGAAAGGAGTATCTATCTTCAAAAATGTTTTTAAATAATAATTGCTGCATGTTCCACACCATTTGGTCCAGGTCTTTGGTCCTAGTCCAAGCTTTAAAGTCAAGTACAAAATGCCAGTTGACTCTGCAAAGGGAATTAATTTCTAATCACCTTTCCCTGTCGTTCTAGTCCTTAGTGTTATTTTTTCTCACCAATTCATTCTTAAAGGAACAGCAGTCTACTCATTTTAGACTTATGGTTAAGCTGAATGAAGCCCAGCTGGGGAGCAAAGACCACAACCCCAGAACCCAAAGGCCACCTCTACTTCCTGCTAACCCATTTGGCCAGTATGCTTTTCTTTTTATGAAACTGTGGATCAAACACCTATAATTATTCACATGGAAATGCACAGAAGTGGTGAAATGCAGTATAAAGTGAAACGACTGTAAATCGTTCAATGCCATAAAAAGCCGACTTATGTTTATTAGAAATGACATTTTGTCAAATGGTGAATGTATAAATATACTGAAAGTCTGGAAGGGAAAAAATGACGTCTCAGACTCGGTCTCATTAACCAGTTACAGGCACACCAGAGAAATTGGCCTTAGTTAGATTCGTGGTGAAGTTGACAACAATCAGTGATATGTTCCAGGATTGTCTCTCTCTCTCTCTCTCTCTCTCTCTCTCTCTCTCTCTCTGCTCTCTCACACTCTCGCTCTCTTACTCTAACTCTCTCTCTCTCTCCTCTTATTATTTGGCACTGAGGGCTGAAGCCTACATGCGTGAGATGTACCAATGTCATTTAATAAAGGAGAAAAAAAATCACAGTGGCCTCCTGTCCAGCACGAGCCCGAACCACCGCCAAAGGCTGAAAACACAGGCTTTTCCCAGGAGCAGCATAATAATGTTAATGGAAGAAGAGAGGAAATGTTCCGCTAACGTGGAGAATTCCTGCTCTGCGTTCTTTCTGAAGGGCTGTTTTATAAGAGAAAAAGGAAATTGGTGGCTCGATGAAATATGAGCCAGTGCAGCTGCATTGCCTTAAATACAGGCCTTTTTAAGCTTACTGGAACTTACAGTTTGGGGGGATAGCAGATGCCTAAAAGCCTTTTCCCACTTCACACAGACTTGCGTGCTGTGGTTTTGGGCCTGGCATTCAGGTGATTAAAAAAAAAAATGAGTCGAAATGTTCATTTCAGAAAGAGCTCAAAAGAAATCAAGCTCCTGGCGTGTAAACAATAAAGGCCTTTTTGTGCATGTTCCTCCACAGTGGTGTCAAGCTGAATCACTTGCAAAAAGCACTGAAACACAATCTGAACCCCTCCACTCCTAAATTCAGTACAGATCCTGACAGGCTCTGGCAGAATTACATTTGTCATCAGAGCTTTTGGAGAAGTAGCTGTTTTATTGGTGGTGGTGGTGTTGAATTTAGTTCTCATGATAGCTTACAGATGGAAAAAAATACATAAACAAGTAAATAACTTTCCTCAAATGATTGCATTGGATTCTGTCCACTGACAATGGGATGAGATGAGGTTAAAAAAGGTTTCTAACCTCAAATGCAGATGAGCCCAGCTCTTTTGCATAGCGGTTAAGAAGCCTGCTTGTGGTGTGTGAGGTCGCCAGTTTGTGCTCAGCCTCCACCCTGTTACACTGGTAATTTTCATTTATGCAGATGTTTTTATTTGTTTCCCCATAAGCTATATTAAAGTAATTTAATTAAGAAGAAAACTGTTTTGAAACATCTGTAACTTTTCTTGTATGCGCTTTTTGTTGGAGAGGCAAGTTGAGAAGGTTAAACTCTTACAAAATACTCTGGATGGATTTGCAGTTTGATCAGTATCTGGTAAACCCATTATTGGGACGATCATCTCTGTGTTAGAAACCCCACGGAAAAGGAATGTGGTGCCAGTAATATATGTGTTCTTCATCTTCATAATCATTGGCCTTTTCACTCACTCCAGTGCTGTCTCCATAGTAACCTACTGTCAGAAGACCACAGCAGCCTGTTATTTGTGATGTATTCCCTGGCTAGATGGGTAATCATCCACGCTGGTGAAGTTTTCCCTTTTTTCATCCATTAATTGACTTCTACCAAATTCATTTAACTTTTTTGTGTGCATTGAATTCACCTTAATCTAATTATCCATGTGTTTTTAAAATATATGATTGAGAAATTCCAAAGTTAAATTCTGTTCAATCTCTACACAAATGCTTCTCTCCGCTTTGTTGAGAGTGCCCCCATAATGCAGTATGCATCACTCTGTTTCTAAATGGAATGCTGGAACCTCTGTATATATCCGCCCCCTCTGCAAAGTAAGGCAGATCATAAAGTTAAAGTAATAAATAACAAATATAAAGGTTTCAGATGTGCAGAAAAATTCTCAGCTGTGGTGTACAACGTTTCTCAGGAGTTTATTAGCCCTTCAGCTCATTTATGGGTTAATTCTGGTAGCACAATAAAAATTCAGTACATATCCCCAGTGTCTGTGTGCTATACTGATGTGCATTTGTTACTAGTATGTCTTCAGTTAAGGTTTACAATAGTCTGTTTTAAAGCATTATAACCCCCCCCCCCACACACACATGATTTTTATGATATTCTCTCTACTTTCCTGTGTGCAGGAAATGTATTGTTTTTGTACAGGTGGTTGCACCCTGAGTTATAAAAATCAATATCTCAACCCAATACTCAAACTGCCTTTGGAGGTCAACTATTGTAAAAATCAGAGGCTGTGCAGTAACTGTTTTTGTAGTAATTTGCAGTAGTTTATAGATATAGAGAGTTCCTTGCTTGTTATTAACTGGTAGGTTTAGTTGAACATATTAAATAAACAGATGGTAACCCATAACAACTGAGGCGAAATGACCTTCACTACAAACAAAATCAACTTTGCAAGAAATCACAAAGCGCTGCACATCAAAGATTAAGATGTTATTATCTGTGGAGGATTTTGACAGTCGAAATAAACACTAAGGGAGGAAACATATGGGTTTTTATACTCTTGCGTGGGTCATTTTGACCCGACTGCAGCAATACTCTTAGGACCTGATTGTTCATACTTTTCAATGTGTTGTTTCATTCGATATGCAGATGTTTTTGTTATATGATCGATGTACGCCTGTCGTCCTAGGTTTCCATGACTCTGTGACACCGTGCTGGCCTGGTTTCTGCACTCTTTAAAAAACCACATTGTTTAGACAACATTTTTTTTAATTACATGCAGCATGTTGCATTGCTGGTCTTGTCTATAAATCTATTGCTGTATTATTGTATTTCATTTATTTTCATTTATTCATGTAGTATTAAATTACAACTGTAAATGATTCAGCTTTCTTAATGTATAACTCCTTATTTTTATAAACTTTTAGTATACTGCTATGGATCCCACCAGGGCCTGAAGGCTGCATTAGCTCCACACCCAGTCCTGGATTTCAGAACTTCCCTATATATATATATTCAAACAAATTCACAGCATCTAATGAGCTGCTTATTATGATCAAGTTAGACATGTAATCAACAGGCACTCTCTGTGATGTGCAACCTGTTTCCTATTTGTCAAAGAGCTCTGTTTAAACAGTAGAAGCGCATAACAATTAATAGTGACCAAAACAGACCATCCCACAATGTCTTTACTGAATGTAGATAAAACACAAAGCAAAAATAGGTTTAACATACTGAGTTGATTTGATTTTGCTGAGTCAGTATCATTCATGGAGTTGGTACATAACTATTAAAAATGGAAAAGTCAGTATTGTGTGTGTATATATATATAGCTTGCTTCTTCAAACAGACACTTGACAGCCAGGATTCGAGGAAATACCATAGCGTGTGTTTACTATTTACAATAATAAAACAAAAATAAACAAAACAAAACCTAACCCGATCTCGGGCCCTATATAAACAGATGATTTCCCCAACTAATAACGAGGCAGGCGAAGCCTGTTACCTCATCTCCAAAACCAAATCACAGTGCAAATACCTTTTCTAATAATTAATTGTCCAGTTTCACTAGAATAATAACCAATTCTCCAATTCTCCAATTCTCCAATTCTCCAATTCTCCAATTCTCCAATTCTCCAAACACAACTCCTGCCATCACCCTCCACCAAACACTCACAAACACAGACATTTTAAATGGTAACCAATTACACAGTTAAACAATTGACAAATCAGTCAATTGACTAATTAATTTGGACTGGCGCCAACCCTGACTCCAGTAACCTCTGCAGGGTCCTAATGCATAGTCTTCTTTGTTCAAGACTGAATAGATTCAATTCTTTTAGCCTGTCTGCATACGACATGCGTTTTAAACCCGGGATAATTCTGGTTGCTCTTCTTTGCACTGTTTCTAGAGCAGCAATATCCTTTTTGTAACGAGGTGACCAGAACTGAACACAATATTCTAGGTGAGGTTTAACTAATGCATTGTAAAGTTTTAACATTACTTCCCTTGATTTAAATTCAACACTTCTCAAAATATATAAGAGCATCTTGTTGGCCTTTTTTATAGCTTCACCACATTGTCTGGATGAAGTCATTTCTGAGTCAACATACCTGTATACCTGTCTAGTAGATTGCTTAAGCATTGTGCAGATCAGGTCGACCCAACAATGCCGCACTTGTACTCCAATGGCAATGCTACTTTCAAGACACTCATCCATGTGCTGGAATTGTGTGTGAAAGATTTGGGGAGAATGACAGAGTCTTGAGGCATTTTCCATGGCCTCTACAATCCCCAGATCCAAATCTAATTGAGCATGTTTAAGACAATCTTGAACGTTGCATTCGTCATCACAACCCTCTCCCTACCTCTGCACCAATTGTGTGAAATATTAATGATTTATTAGCACCTTTAGCACAATTCATTTGGTGGTATCCAACCATAATAGACCAACAGTAATCCACTTGCACTCTGACCAAATGCCTGGATAATTAAAAGCATAATTCATATTTTTGTATGTTTTTTTTTTTTCTAATAGAAGATGCACGTCGGGTGTTCAACATATCTCACACATGTAAGCATTCTGACTCAATTTTAAGCCAACTGTTTTCACTGGACTGGAAAAAACCTGGAGCTCTGCAAGACAACCCCCTTTTGATCACTGAGGTGTTTGATCTCAATTATAACTGAAATTAAGCATGTGCTGGAAAAAGTGAGAGCATTGCTTTGGTCTGGAGCTGGGGACTTCCAGAAGAAGAGGTCTGGGGTAACTTGAAAGAATATGCTTCTTTCTCTTTTTTTCTAACTTGGTTCCAAACAACGAGCCTCTTGGTATGGCTCATATGAATGGACAACCAAACCCTTTCTCATTCGTCCGATGCAAAGTGGACTGAAATGCTTTCATTGCAGAGCTGGACATTTGACATAATTACATAAACCGTTTCCAAAAAAACTTTCCTACACATCCTTAACCACTGCTCTCCATCCCAGTTACCGAAAAATTGATAGAAATAGTTATGTAATACCTAATAAAAACTAATAGCACAGCCTAACCAAACTCAACACTGGAATCAAAGAAAAGTTGGATTTGTGTCTTGGGCTGGTCAAAAACCTGGGCTGCAATCAGATTCTTGGCACATTTTATAAGAAAAATACGGACTGCAATGTATGCGGTAAAGATGTGACTTGTTTAATTTGATATAAAGATGTTTTTAAAAAAAAATTAGTCACAGATTTCAGTACAAAAACCTGAAATTGCCAACTAAAAAAAAAAACATAATTATTGTCATATGGCTATAATCAACCATCAAGTGGTCAATTGTGAGCAAATAACTTGAAATTAATTTTTAGCAGATACCATCAATGCATCTGGGTTTTAACATAAACAGTCATTAAATTTAACACTAGCATGGTACTCCAGTAAAAGTAGCCCTAGGTACACTAGGTACTTCTTGGCTTTAAAGAGTTGGTTTTTGAACCCCAAATTAAGATATTCCCTCATGAAAAATCAGTGAACTAAAACATTATAATACCCCTAATAACGTTTTCATATTATAGGATTTTGGCAGCATTTTAGAGTACCAGAATGTCATTATATGACTTCTATACAATTTTCAAATAGCAGCAAAAAAAATGTATAATAATAATATTATATTGTGTGTAAGAAACACCTTTATGCTGCTAGTTTAACTACATCCATGCAAAGGACAAGGATTTATAAGGGAGAAAATATTTAGTATGAAAATGTGTGCAAATTTATTGGAACATAAAACATTTATTAGAATATAAAATAATGAAAGCACAGTAGGAAAAATGAGCAAAAACGAGGACTCCAAAGGATTCGATACCAATACAAAAAAAAGCATCAATAGCCAAGTTCATTTTTGAAAATTTAACCCTTTGGTAGTTCCATTAAAGATGAAAAAACTTCCATTGTAAATATTTAATTTATGTCTGTCACTTGTAGGCAACATCCCCATTTTACAGACCTTTGTGTTGGATAGGTATAACAGTTGGTTATCAAAGTTGGTTATGCCTGTTAAAACTTGGAGAAAAAGTATTCCCATGACTTGTTTGTTCCCAGTCTTTTGACCGTCATGTTTTCCGGTACTATGTGCTAGTAAAAAAGGAAGCTCCCTTCATTTTTACAGGTGTTAAAACACAAATAATTTCCCTGAAAACACTGAAAAGGACATCAATAATGCTGAAGTAATAGCTTATCAATATTATCTCAGTTTTAAAAACATAACCAGTGACGCATTATGAAAACGCAGGTCTTACAACCGGAGCAATGAGGTTTAGAGTTTATCTTCTTCCAGCTATAATGATCGTTTGTTTTGCATTTAATGCCATGGCAGGGAATATACATGTTACGAACATATTTATTATTTGTTTAGTAGTAAATACAATTTGCAGACACAGCATGTATGAAATAAGCTCTGGGAATGGGTCCTGTCTGAACGTATCTATTGAAAGCACAGCGCTGTTGAATCTGAAGCTGGATTTGAAGGGGGTCGCGGCCTGTACGATGCTCTCAAGTGTCTGCGTGGAGGAGCTGCAGTTAGCTGGCCCCCTGAAGCAGCTGTACTTTTGCTACCCTCTCAGGGATGTCACTGTGAGGTCAAGGGTCAGATTTCCTCCTACGGATTAAGTGCTAGGCTCATGTCAGCAAGGTGGTCCTTGAGATAGAGGCCAAGGAGGAAGGAGTTGTGGGCCTGCTGAAGCTGACCATCTCTCTCCCCAGGCATCGGTGCTGTGGTTGATAGAGCCGTGGGTTCCAGTTTTATTGAGTGATACAACCTCGACTTCAGGGCCTGCAGGGGACATCAGTGATGAATTGCGCTACATTTTTAGCACAGCGATAGTGATCTCTCATGACTCTATTTCCTTGTAAACATATTTCAGTGTAATGGCAAAACTATTTAGGTATTAAATAGTATTTCCGTCTACTGTATGGTCAACGAATTTATGCGTGGAAATAACATCAACTTAAGTTACTATTGCAGTACATCTGCTGTATATACAGTAAATGTTAAGTTTATAGCATTGGATTTAAAGTTTGGGTTATTTGTATGTTTTGATATTTCTGTGTTAATGACTTCAGGAGCTGCTCTTAGTTCTAGGTCAGGCTCAGCAGCATTGCCAGCAAAACAAAAGGTAACTTTCACCAACGTGGCAGATCACATGATGGTGCCGGTTCTTACTCAATAATGACACTTTGGCTGATCTAGCCTATAGTAGGTTACCTACAATATATCTATGACAGGCAACAAGATCTGAAAAACTTCAAAGAATAAAACTATTAAAAACAGCATTTGAGTAATTGCAATAAGATCCACTCAGAATAAAAATGTAAGGGGATTGTAAATATGTTTTGAAGCTACCCATTATTTAAAATAAACCTCAATGAATATTATTAATAATGTTGACTACATAAAAAAGAAATTAAGATATTTAGAAATACTGCTATTGCTATAGAAGCCTTGGAGTTGAACTTCATGTCCTAGTTGATCAGTGGATGGGAGTAGGAGGGGACTTGGTTATTTTTTCGCCATTCATACCTCATTACTGTACTGAAGAATTTCAGAGGGTATAATTTGGTCATTATAAGCTGGCCTCCTGCATCTGTGGCCCACAGGCTTCCATCTTCATGGCATGTCACTGCAACCAAAATGTTTTTTAAAATCCTGTATGGGGAGTCTCTAGCAAACCTCATATCATAGTTTTGTTAACTAATGATATACAAATGTGATATTATTTTATTGAAATCACTGGAAATGCCAACAAAAACAGGATTATGTGGTCATTCTTTTAAGCAGCATCCATAGTTTAGTGTCAAGAACTGTAGACTACAAAAATTGACTTAAATGGCTTTTTTTCAAAGGAGTTGTTGGAGGTTTTCCTAATGACATGTCAAATATTATTCACAAATCTGCAGTATTAAAATGACTCATGCTCTGAAAATAGATTTTTGTTTTAATTTAGAGTAAAAAAAAAAAGATGCCGCCTCTTATTTCCAAGAGCTGTCTCTACCAGATTTTAAAACTGTGCTTTAAAATAAAACACAGTTTTAAAATCTGCAAGCAATAATGTGATGTATAGTAGTTTGTGAGATCGAGCTATAACTCCTGGTGCTTTCCTTAACACCTCAGTCTATAAATAATTATTTAAGACTTAAGTATGTAGGTATGTCCACAGTATTTTTTTAATTCCTGAAAGACTTTTGCAATGGGATGTTGTTTGGTAAATATCTGAATTTCTAGCAGATTTCAAAAACAGTATTAAAGAAATACTTATGCAATGCTAATAACGAATGCATTCATCTTGCTGTTCAGATTCACTTTGAATATCATTTTCTGTGTCAGTCAAGAAACCTTAGTTACTCTAAAGAGCCTTCAGAAATGTATCTAATCTCTAGGTGCATCTGGTACACCAGGGTGTAACCATTAACTCCTTCCCTGCAAATACATCAGTAAGACATACCACAGCTCTTTAAGCATGAGCACTTAGTTTATGGACATTGTTTCCCAATTAACCGAAAAACACCATTAATAAAATCAATCCATCTGAAATTTCTTAGTATCAGATGGCTTGTATCAGATGGCTTGTATCAGATAAACATGACTTCACATTACAATTAGATATAATGTTTAATTATTCTTATCTAACTATATATTATTCAACATATAATATAGCAGGGGCGTAGCTAGGATTAGATTTTTACTGAGGCAAAAAAAAAAAAAAGTTAAACAAACCTCTTGCAGATCCTGTTCATGTTACAAAGGTAAAAGTTATCATCTTATAAAGCCTGGAGACAGTTCATGCAAACTGCAAAGCAATATTAAGTCCCTTGGATGATGACGTTAATGTTAAAATTTGATTACCCATATTATTTCAAAGATTAAAACTAATTGTCTCCCAGCAAAACCACAGCAACCTAAAATTACCATATTCACACTGTCAGAAATATGTGATTTTAAAAGGACAAGAATATAACATCAATATTAATTAGTAGATGGGTTCATACCTTTATTGACTTGCATTTGTTTCACTGTTACTTAAGTTGCACTGCTGGGACTGGTAACTGCTGCTGACTGGTAAGACTGGTGCTGATACTGCTGGGACTGGTGCTGACACTGTGACTGGTGCTGACACTGCTGGGACTGGTGCTGACACTGATTGGTTCTCACACAAGAATGTTCTCTCACAACATTCTAATATTCTTTTGTCAATATAAATCGACGATAGGAAGTAGTACAGTACTTCAGGCGGGGGAAACCGGTCGCAGAGGTCCTGGTGTTGCCTAGCGCACAGGCCGGGTCGCTATAGATGCAAATACACAGTCACTATGCTATAATAAAACACTAGGCTATGGCAGGTAGGGTGATACTTGGACGAGCTGACTGTCCAATTAAAGTGACGAGAAAAAAAAAAACATACAGCCAGCTATCCCGGTTTAGCTACACATTTAATGTCATCATAAAAACAGGTACTTGGATTTTTGCTGTGCTGGCGTTAAAACATTCTACATGAAAAAAAAAGATTTATCAAAACATATTGCAGCTAAACTCACATTGTGCAGGGGAAAAACAACAATATAAATGAAAATTCACTTAACATTGATTCTTACCAAGAGTTGGCTTCTTTAGAAAGAAATGTGTAATTGGTTGCTTTTTTTCTCCGCTTCATGTTAGTGCTGCACTGTAAACCACAGTACAGAGTAACTTGGGAAACTGACTAATGAGAAACGTCTTTGTGGGGCGCAAATTTGACATACCGCAGTGTCTATAAAGCCCGAGATCAAAGTAATGTGAAGTAATTAAAAATACTATTATAGATATATATATATATATATATATATATATATATATATATATATATATATATATATATATATATATATATATATATATATATATTTCACAGGACACAGGCTGATTTTAATGGCTATAATTTGTGAAGACTTAAATTAGCTATTGAATGACAATATATTAGCCTGTTTCTGAAAATCAACTAGAGATGTCTTGAGTCTTAAGGGTTAACCCCTGTGTCACAGACTGACATTTGACCGCAGCGTGACTCAATATACTTTCTCAGTTTTCATTTTCATCTGCTAGTGATCATCTGTTAGAAACTCTTCTATAAATAGCTGGCCATTGTACCCATGACTAAAGCCAGGTCAGACGTGTAACAGCATATTGGTTACATTTAAGGTAGAATTGGTGCCTAAATCACATAATGCCATTTGGAACAATTGATTCATTTTGTACAGTCTAAGTTCAATGGTTCAAACTTCCCAGCAGTGTTATTGGTGAAGCTGTAGCAAGCTAAGTCATTTGGGCTTGTGCTTTCTTCAGCGTAGTTTTATTTAACATTATGGTTAGTGCCTCTTTCAGTCTCCTAATTAAGAACTATGTGTGTTGGTATTTTGATATCAGTTAGGAGGAGGTGGCCACTCCCTGTGAAAGCTCTGTGTAAGCAGTACTCATCATTATGATAAGTCTGTTAATGGTGGGTGATCAGGAGTGGGGCAGAGCTACAAAAAAGAGCCAGAGTTGGGGAAATTTTTACAAAAGTAACATGATAATAGGAAAAAAAGATAGATAAAAATGTATATGGAAAGAATAGCGAAATTAAATTAACTTGGTAAGATTTTTTAGGAAAACTGATTTATTTATTTATTTATTTTATTCCATAGGGTTAATCCCTCATACAGTAAATTCTGCAATCACTGCTACTTTCATTTACAGTAGTTATTGGTGGAATATGGTTTAAGCTACAGATCTTTTTAACAGAATAGAATCTATTCAGTTGATCTAAACCAGGGCTTCTCAAACCCGGTCCTCAGGACCCCAGTGTCTTCTGGTCTCCATCCCAACTGAGCTCTCAATTACTTAACTAAACACTTAATTTGATCTTTTTAATTGTTTTCAGCTCTTACACAGTTGGAGATTTAATGTTAACTATAAAATTGTATAAGTAACAACTTGAAATCTGCATTTCTTTTAGTAGCTAAGAACAATTAAAAAGGTCTATTTAAGCAAATTATTAAACAATTAAGGGTTTAGTTGAGTAATTAAAAAGCTTAGTTGGAATAAAAACCAGAAGACACTGGGGTCATGAGGACTGGGTTTGAGAAGCCCTGATCTAAACAGTGAAGAATAAAGTATCTTTCAGGAAAAACAAACAACAGTGTGTGTCTCTTTGGTGTATTTTCTGTCTATAAAAGTAAGCTTCCTGTTTTAATATTTAAACAGTATTCAGATCCACCACCATTCAAATGAATTAAATAGACCCCAAAAAGTCTTAAAAGTAATGGTGGTCCTATCTGCAGGAAAAGGTCAAGTAGAACTTATTAACTGACCTGTCAACTAAACAGAGTCCATGGTTACTGTGAAAGACGGGAACAGCAGACCCTGGGAATTTTAATCGTTAAACACAGCACTTTCCTTGGTTATGTATTTGTTTTCTTGTTATTATTCCATGTTAAAGATGTAGAGCTTTTATTAATACAACCCAAATACATAAAATGATTGAAAATAATACAAGTTTCAGTGTTACAGACATCTCATCCTTCATTCCTGATGTGTTTGTAACTTTGGGGTTCTACTGTAAAAACCTGGAGGTCTAGGTTTCGAAACAGCCTCTAATGAATCTTGAGCCTTCAAGGATCTGTCTCTTCACTCACCCGTGCTATAACAACTTGAATATGAATGAACCGCTTCAGGTCTCCGCCCTGCAATCCCCAGCTCATAACACTGGCTAAATTCATTGAAAGCAGACCTGCTCTGAAATGAATCAGCTGTAATTATGCTTCCAAATTAGAAAATTCAGTGCTGGACTACATCCTTTCCAGTCTGATTTTACTCTGGCATTCCAGAAACACGACTAAAAAATGAATTGACTGACCTGGTCTACTTGTGATGATTGAGCTTATGAGTTGATTTCAAGAAAAAAAACACAAAAAAAAAACCAGAATATTTTATTGAAATTTATTATAAAGTTTATAAAGTATTTTTTTGTTGTTGTTGTTCAAAGGGACAGCTGGCCAGTGTTTCAGTATGGTTGGTTCATTTACTTTTCTCAAGGGAGTTTGTCTGAAAACAAACAGTGGAAGTATTTGTAGTTTAAAAAATGCATTCATGTTTACAGTATTTTGTTCAAATCAACCTTTACAGAGCAACAAAGGAAACAAGTAGATTCTGTCCTGTTAAATAAGAGCCCCTTAGTACCCTAGGTGCAAACGATGGGCTAGGAAGGGACGAGCCTTGATGGGCCGCACAGCCTTTGCCTGTTTCCAAATGTTTATATTCTGATGCCTAATATCTATTACAAACAACAATCTGGCTTCACCTTCTGCCAGGCACAGTCTGGTTTGCAAGCTGCTATTAGTTGCACATGTTTTTACTTATTCACTTTGAGCTCATCACAAACAGCAACAAAATTGCTTGTTTAAAATGCTTTACTCTACAATTATCCAGTAGCTCACGTGTTGTGATTTAGTATGAAACAATCCTGAGGAAGTTGCCCTTGAAGTAACTTGTGCAAAGCTTTTTTTTTTATTGTGTTTGTATATAAAACCTGGATTGCGCACAGAAAATCGAATTGTCCCAAATAGCGAGTCGACATTTTGGAGTGTTGTAGAGTTCAGGTCCTGTGCATGTGCTGAGCCGTGGTTAAGTTGTAACCTGAACCAAGAGTTCATGGCAATTTTTTTTTTTATTTGCAAGCGTGAAATGTCATAAAGTAATACAGTGGTGCCTTCTTCATGAATGGCCTGTTTGTTTCTCCCTCCTCTCGCCTGCCTTTTTCTCCTCTGGACTTGTTCAGCAGCCCAAAACACTTTAACAGACACTGTCTGAGAGTGTTACTCTCGCACAAACTATAAAACAAAATACAGCTGACTCTCTCTTCAAAAAATCCCCACACCTCATTTTAATCTGTTTTTCTTAACCTTACATGCTTAAGAGGCGGCTGGCAGCTAATTGGGGAGTGTTCATGTTCTCCCCTCTTCAAACTAATTAGCATCTTCAAATGAAAAATAGATATGAAAGGGGAAAATCTATTTATTTTGAAACATGTCAAAATGTAGTTTCCAGTTATAAGTGTCCAAACAAAAGCTGCTAACATGTGTAGGTTAATTAAGTAATAACTTTGAAGCTGGTTAGATATACAAGGAAATAAACCAGCTCCTGAGTGGATAAATGCCTGACACCTTGCCCGATAGTTTCTATCTTAGCAGTGGCAGATACTAGAGCCTATATTTGTAGATCCTAATATTAATGTGATACAGCCATCTGAAATTTATTTGTATCATAGTTTGGGTCAGATAATTGGTATCAGATGGTAATGATGTTAAATTATTGTTGACACAGGATGTGATTCGCATTGTCACTGGCGACTGTCAACAGTAGAATCTCTGACTGAGTAGAAGATTCTCCAATACAATTTTAAATTGCAATAGTTATCGTGACTGAATAACCGCATCAGCAACGAGCTGGTGTTCCACCAGGTGTCTTGCAGAGATCTGGATTTAAAACACATCCCCTCTCTGGGTTCGGTCACAGCCTTATCGGCAATTCAGAGACTTCACATTCATAACTTTTTTTTTAATATCTAGGGTCATGTACACTAGCCTTCTGGCCACTTCAGTATTGGAACTATTTTATCAAGCAGAAGAACCTGTATCCCAGCTTCTCTAATCTTTATAGTTCAGTTATTATTGCTCTCCCCCGACATGCACACAGACAAACACTGACTCGACAAGCTCCTGCCCTCAGTTCAGAGTTGATAAACAGTGAAAGTAGTGGCACGTTGCCTGAACAGCAGAGAATGTCTGATAGACTGATAGAAAATATTTTTCTTATTGGGAACACCTGTTTGAAGATTATTTGAAAGGGGTTAAGAAACATAGCTGAGAGATCCACCATTGCACCAGATCCACCAAAGGCACTGGAACAATCTCCTGCAACTGCAAAGGAGTTTTAAACAAATCTATACAATCGACACAGAAAGACCGGAATGCCACATATTGGATATATTATATCTGTTAAAGCTGCGGAAGACTGTTTGGAACAAACTGGCTGCTAGTGAAATGTTGGAAATAAAATGATTTGAAAATATTTTAATCAAGACCAAATGGATCTCTGAAATACCCATATACTGTTTCTGTTTGTTTTAGTATGGTGTAAATATATATTTGTAGTTATAGCACATATTCAAATTTTCAATCCCTAAAAAGTTACAAACTGATATCCCACTACACTTACAGTAGCTATACTGTTTCATTATAAATTATAACTATATATATTGTGAAAGAACTCACCCACTCGGGTTCGTTGCCCCTTTAAAATCACGACCCAACACACAGGAATGGAATTTTTTTTCCAAGCTGACGCAGCTATTTTAATAAACACTGACACAAAACCAAAACAAAACAAAATAAACACCTAGCTCTTAAATGAGCACTAACTGAACACACAGGAACCTAATCTAACGGGCAGGACGGCTAAGCCGCTTACCTGCTTAACACCACCAAAATACACTCTTCTTTGGACTTACTTTTAATGGCTGCTTGGAAGCAGAGAACCCTTCTGCCTCCTTCTACTGAGCAGCCCTGAGCAGACTAGCTGACTCTCTTAAATACCCTGCACCTGGTTCTAATTTGACAATATTTACCAGGTGCAGGGATAATTACTAATAAAACAATTAACAAATTAAATTCAACGATAAAGCAAAACAATTAAACAATAAACCAAAACAAATGTGCATTAAGACATGTTTTCCACGCAGGGCGGCTTTAACCCCTCCCTGCTGTCTCACACATCCCATTGTCTTACATATATATATATATATATATATATATATATATATATATATATATATATATATATATATATATATATATATATATATATATATATATATATAGGTGTGTGTAAGGTACAAGTTGATTTTCACCCACTCAAGGCCAGAGCAGTAAGTCCACTCTGTCCTACCATGCAGTGCATATCAGCTTGTATTGTTCAGTGTTAGATACCATGTTATATATATATATATATATATATATATATATATATATATATATATATATATATATATATATATATATATATATATATAGTATATATACAGTAGTGTGCACATGTATTAGAACACCTCCAGATTTATCATGCATATCCTTTATATACCTACCTGCATGAAAACCTGTGGGTGTGAGAATTTCAATTTCTGGTCAGTAATCACTGATATAGAAACAACAGACCCTCATGTGTGCAAAATATTAGGCACTTTGTGCTTTAACATTTTAAATAACTCCTAAAAAGTCTAATGCTTTTTACCATTTGTGGCTTTGTGTTCATTTTCTCTTTGAAAAAACAATTCAGGTGGTCATCTCCAGCCAGATAGGATGATCAACGGGAATGTCCCTGCTTGGAATGCCGGGATAGGGTTTCACCCGGAGCCTGGGCACATTTGGAATGCTTCAGTCAGTGAATAAGGAGTACTGTGACTGGGGAGGGAGGAAATATATTGTCCTGATGGAGGCAGTGACAGGACCTTGGAGGGAAACATGGTGGGGGAGTGTCTGTCTGTCTTAGCCAAAGTGAAAAAAGCAGCTGTCAGATTTAAAGTCTTAATTAGGTGTGGAAAGAGATGAATTCCTGCACAAAGCACCAGCACAGTACATTTTTTTGGAAGTGTTTTTAACACTTTCGGCATTTTTATGTGCTTCGGGGACCCAGGGTACTGTAAAGGGATACCGGTTGTGTTTCTGTTAGTTTGCACACTCAGGGTGTCGGCCTTTCTCAGGTACTGATGTGGAGCGGTGAGGATTATTCCATGCTGGTCAACCCTGGAGCTTCAGACTGGCTTTTAATGCCCCAACATGTTTTGCTTTTTAAATACCATGTTGTATGATAATTAATGTATTGCTTGTTTTAACTCTTATAAAAGTTTACCACGGTTACAGTACCACAGTATACCCTATAGACTTCATAAAGTCGAATGAAACCTGCTGAATAATGTTACGTTAACATATTGAATTACATACCGCTTTGTAGTTTTCCATATACTTAACGAAAAATTGACAACAATTAAAAAATGTGACATTTTGGAATCTAACATGAAATACTGTACTACTATTATGGCTTCCGGTAGACCTTTGCGATATCCTTTTGTAGGTTCTTTGATTACATGATGTTAAATTAAAGATCTAAATTGCGTTCATATGGTTTTGCGTTGTTAAATTATGCCTCAATCCTAAAATTCTAGGTGATGCAAAACTTTTGGTCATAAGGTCATTGTCTTTTTATTAGGGGAATGCAGGCACATTTATCTCATGCTCAGACTTCAGGATGTTAAGGTCACTTGTATTGTTCATTGTTAATGGTTAGTTAAAAAGCAGCTTTAAATAGCATTTGCCCTGTTACCTTTTTATGATTTTGCAGTCATTCTGAGGGGTTCCAAATGCAATTACTCAACTGCAGTGTTATTTAATTATTATTATTGTTAATTAATATTGTTATTTTAGGTCTGTGTTAAGGTGCTTTCACCTGAGTTCAGGAGCTGCTCTTGGGTTCTTGTTGTCTGCTATAAATATATGTAACATAGCTAGATCAGCCAAAGTGTCTTTATAGAAGTAATAGTCAGCTAAAACTGTTCAGCAAACATTACATTATCAACTCCAACTCGATCATAAGCATTGGAAGATGTGACTATACATGTTTCTTACATCGTTTTAATTAGTTTACAAAAAAGGGGATATATAGAAAGAAGAATGTGTTTGTAAGCTAGTTAATAAAATAAAAAATAGGCCCTTTAAATTTAGCATGACCAAAGTACAGTTATGTTGTTAATTAAAGTATGTTTTCACATGGGGTTATTCCATTATTAAATTAATGTGCTCAAATAAATCCTGCTTATGGGTAAATAAGACATCTGTTACAGTACAGGTCTGGTACCTTTAATTCACATGGTAACACTTACCAGTGAACACATAATTGCATATTGATAAAGTGCAGTGTCCCCAAAAATAAACACACAATCGAAACAGGGATTATGTGGATTTATCACATTTCATTTACAAAGCTTCTTTACAGCAACTACAGCTGTTTTTAACCTGCCATTATTCAGCTTGTAACCTGATATTTATGACTGTCCCCTTTGAAACACCACTTGCAATATTGTTACCTTAGTTGAGCATGGTTAAACCAATTTATTCATTAGCAGAGCAATTATGTTTCTAATTATCCAACCCTTTTTCAAACACAACTTATAAAACACATAGTTAAGAGTGTTTGTTTTTAAAGCATTACATTAAATGTAGTTTTCAGCTGACATGGTTCAACACATTCATTTGGACCCATACATGTATTTATTTGATCACAACCTCAGGTCTCATTTTGAAGAGGCCAGCACTCACAATTAGTTACTGTACACAGGTTCCAACAGCCACGCAAGACAGCAATGAAATATTGTGCACTTCAGAAAATAAGGACAAACCTGAAAGCTGTATTTGTGCCAATTTGTGTTACAATTGAGTTACAGGAAAATAATTCCATGTAGGGTATCTGTGATGTCATAAATTACGAGAAACCCGAGATGGAATTGTTTTCCTGTAACTCACTGAAGAGGCCCATCTATTATTTTTTATAATACATGGATTCCCTTGTGATGCTAATATTAAAGAAGACAAGGTTCAGCAGTACAGTTGTATTTCAGTGCTTTGCAGACGTTCTATGTCGTTATCCGTTAGTGCTTCAGCTTTATTTGGATGATTGCCGGCTTTACCTTGTTTTAATTCCCCGTTCCTCTCCAGTTTCTCTGAGATACAAATGTAACAGCTTTACATCATTTTCTTTTTAACGTATTTTAATTTTGTTGATCATTAATGAACATTTCTGTACAAGTGATTGAAAACGAGACATTTTGTGTTTAAATTGAAAGTGATGGTCTCAAATGGGTTAAAGTTCAAGTATATTTTCCTCTAGAGGAATTATCACAATTTGATGTCACTACTGTGGTATTATGCCCTTTTTTTCAAATGGCTCAGAATGCAAATATAGCCTTCATCCATGTATTTTATATATATATATATATATATATATATATATATATATATATATATATATATATATATATATATATATATATTGGTGTTATACCTTTTTATGATGTTTGCAGCCATTGTGATTGGTTCTTACTGCTTTGCCTAAGTTTAGGAGTTGCTCTTCAGTTCTACAAAAATGTCTTAATAGAAGCAGTTCCCTTTTGTTTTGCTGCCACTACACAGCAGTGCTCTAGATGGTGCTGGTGCTTACTATTATAAACTTTTGCTGAACTCCTATATATGTAGTCTATGGCAAGCAGCGAGAACTGAAGAGGAGCTCCTTGTAACAACCATTAATGTAGTAACTAACCGATAATGTAATAATACTCTATAATGTAATAATTTTTTGCCTATGTAATAATCACTGGATAATGTATAAACGTAACAGTAATGTAATAACATTTTCTGCCCTATAATGTAATCTTTTTTTATGCATAATGTAATAACTTGGCTTGCCACCATTGCCATCCTGCACCGATGAGTCATCCGTGATCTCCAAGCTATTTGTCCATGTAAATCTAATGATCTGTAACTGCTGTCATTGGCCGTCCCATTAAGTAATGGTTTTTTACCCATACATCCCCACCAATCATACAAATCTAAAAATGGGAGTTTACTTCTTCCTCATTACAATACCTATTTACACGAATGATTGTTGGATGGTTAACTTTCATCTGATTTCTTGTTTGATTAATTTGGGAGCTACTGACAGTGTGTCTTACCTTCTGGGATAATGAAAGGAATTTACCCTGTCATGTGATGGGGTTTAAGATCTAATTGATCTATCATTGAAGGCACCATAATATTACAGCTCCCTGAGTAGTTGCCCCTGTCTTATTCAGCAAATACCTCAAAGATTTCCAGGCAAGAGTAATAAGAAGTTATTGACATCCCTGTGAATTAATGCTATTATTTTGCTTGTTCTTCAGCTGTATTGTAAACCCACATTTTGCGTGATGGTTTATTATATAGGCTATAACAATGCTATGTAAAAAACAAAAAACAAACAAAAAAGTTGTGTTGGACTAGTATTTATTAGCTTTTAAGTATATTAAAGGGGTGAAATGGATGGCTATAGATACAGGCAACCGAAACTGAAGTAGAACAGCTTAGGGGTTAGTTTTCATTTATAAACCTTCAAAACAGAAGTGTTTGGCTAAAAAACAAAAACAAAAAAACAACAACTTTAAGTCAAGTATATTTTGAAAAAAACATTATTGACCACAATTTTATTGGATCAATCAATAGTCTCCATGATGTTTGATTGAAAATACATAGCAAATATTTAAGAACAATCCCAAAAAATGATAACGGACATCATGATGTACATAATTCATGTACTCAATAACCATTCTATATAATGGACAGAAACACATCTCTGACCATGTACGCCAATATCTTGTTTTTGCTAGTTACAAAAGACTTGATTTTTTTTCCACCATCAGAGGATTTGTACCTTTTTGTAGTTTTGCCCATATGCCTACATAAGGAAGGCATATAGCAGTCACAGAGCAGCAGATTTACATGGACAAATGCTTGGAGATCACGGATTACTCACCGGGGCAGGTTGGCAATGGTGGCATGGCATTTATTACATTATTGGTTGGCAGGTTATTACATTATCAGGCAAGCCGAGTTATTACATTATGTGTAAAAAATGATTTCATTATAGGGCAGAAAGTTTTATTACATTATTGGTCAAGTTATTACATTATCCGGTGATTATTACATTATAGGCAAAAAATGATTACATTATAGAGTATTATTACATTATTGGTTAGTTATTACATTAATGGTTGTTATAGCTCTTGAACTTATAGTCAAAGCAGTTAGCAGCGTAATACATATATATATATATATATATATATATATATATATATATATATATATATATATATATATATATAGTAATAGTAAGAATTTTAGGATTGAGACATAATTTAAAATATATATATACAAACATAATTTAGATCTTTTATTTAACATCATGTAATCAAAGACACTACAAAATTATATCGGTAAAGTCTACCGGAAGCCATAATAGTTGTACAGTATTTAATGTTAGATTTCGAAATGACACTTTTTAAATATTCAATAAGGACCAATCAAAATGATTGCAGATATCATAAGAATGTTTTTAAGACACAATCTATTGTCAATTGCTGAAGTGTGATTAATCAAGTCTTCCAGCATCGCAAGTCTGCTAGATCTTCTTTGGACTGTCCTGGGACAGGTTGTGATTTCACTCTGTGCCAGTTCTGCTGCTTCTTATTCCGATACAGCGCTGCCATGAAACAGATGGTGTTTAAAGTGTGCCTATTGATTGGCAGTGTCCGGTTCGAGCCAGCTTCACTTTTCCACATTGAGGTCCTGATGGGTTTTACAAACCTGTGTCTTCTCTGAGGAGAACCACTGTCCCCCGACAATAAATACGGGAAGCATTTTACAAATTCCTTGACAGAAGGTTTTTCATGTCGCAATGACAACAAAAAATCTTTTACAGCTCAGTTTTATTCGAGAAAATGACTCTTCTGAAGATAAAAAAAAATACAAATTTCTTGCTTTTTCAACCCTGTCGGAGAAATAAAATAAAGGGATGCTTTTCTTTTTGACATTTGTTTGTTTGGTGCTGTGAATTTGAAAATAAAATGGACTCACACGCATATCTCTTCACAAGCATATACAAATTGGCTGCTAAAACTTTTTCAAACATTGGTGACTTACGTACTTCTACGACATAACTGCGCAAAACAGAGTATTACATTTAGTTGAAAAAACACAGATTCATTCATGATAGTCACGTATCACAAAAATGTAAGGATTATTTTAAGAATTGTTAAGGATTGGTCATGATTTATTAAACTTAGTTTGTAGTTCGCAAAACAGTTTTCAGCTATTTAAGATAGGGTTACAGGTTTATTCTCATTCTTTTACCAAATATAATTTGTATATCTTTAAAAACAGCCATTACAAATAGTCCATAGAACAAGCCTTAAGGTTTTGTAAGTGAGTTAGTAAACTCACATTTTTTAAATGTAATTTCTCCAGAATTTTGTTTTTCTCAATCCTGTTCCTCTGCAATCTCACTCAAAACCACTAGTAGCACGATATTGTTTGATGCATGTATTGTGAACAGGAGGAAGCATGGGGTATACAGTGAATTCCCCCTTTCTCTACCCCCTATATCCCTCTTTCTCTACCCTGTTCAATTGTATCACTCTATCTGTCTATCACGAAAAACCTTGACTTGATTCCCACATCTGTCTATCTACTGTCCCTGTCTATCTGTCAGCCTGCAAAGATTTATAATTGTTGTTTGGGAATATCAATAATTCTGTCTCAGTTGCATGCCCAACATGTGAAGAATCTCAGATACCGGCCCAGCCTGTCAGCACCATCCCTCTGCTCCATCTCCCCCCTCCTCTATGGCATGTTCTGAAAATAGCCTGGCCTTCCGATAAACTGCAGTCTAAATTTACAGCTCCTGCAGACACTGGTCGGCTGGGCTCACACTCTAGCCTAGTGGAACCCATAATCAGAATAAGGGCTGTGATTTTTATTCTGTAAAATTGCTTATATAGATATCAAAAAAACAAAAAAAACAATGAAGGCACTAACCTAAACGTTTATCAACTTTGCACATAGATTTTTAGTTTGATCATTGACTAGATACATGTTATATATCAAAATGTATAAACAGGTACATAAACTACATAATATTTACTATATGCACTTACAAGTATGTGGTTGTGAGGATGAGTCTCCATACATTCACCAAATGCATTCTACGGTTATTTTTCTGATCATGTTATTTTGTTGTACATGTAAACCTAAGTACAGAGTATTGACAGTGTAGTTATTGTAACTGCATTTTGGACTATTATTGGATTGAAAGTATATAGACAGCTATTTTGAAGTGTCAGTTTCATTAAAATGGTAGTCAAGCCCTTTGAAAGTACAGGTGTGTGTCAGTTTTATTCAGTAGAAGCTGGAGGCTGAGCTGTTCTGAGGTTTAAAAACGAAAGCCTTTATGACGTCACAAGTTATACCAATTCTATCATGAGTTGGCATATCTTATGATCCTTAAAGATGTAAGCGGGGTAGTCAATTCCACTGCTGTATAATTGTGAATTTCTTCTTCACTAGCAACAATAACCTAGATAAATAGGGTAACATTCATTTCTACGTAAACTATTCAACAGATTTAGAAACATCAAGGACAGTAGCTAGTTATACAGTTACCTCTTTTGTATGCACAATCTAATCGGATTCAAGCTATGTGTTTGAGGAATTGATTCCTCAATCCACTATATATATATAGTATGCATGTAAATCAGTTTCAAGCTGGAATTCAGGATGGGGGTTCAATCGGATTCAAATGCTGCCAGCATCAGACACATTGATTCCTCTGAACCTGATTGAGCTTGGCATGTCAATTCTGTACATTTGTTTTCAGATTCAATCAGTTATGAAAGGACTGATTGCCTGTGTATGTAAATGCAGTAAGTGTGTGGAATGGAACCCACTAACAGCAGATTCATCTTGTTTCTAAGCAGTCTCCCACTGGTGGCCATTCTGGAAGCAGAGACAGAGACCTTACATGTATAGCTTTGCATTACAAGATGTAGCCCATGACTACAATAACAACAACAACAACATAGTATTGCATTCTGGTAGAGTAGCTGAAATCTGAAGGAATGCCTGCTAACTTTCAATGAAGGGCAACTGGAATGTGTATTCAGGTGGAGAGGGAGGGGGAGCAGGCTATTCGTGTTAAAACCACTAGGAGACTGACATTTGCTGTCAGGTATCAACTGCTTGTCCAGGGGGGATGGAGTCCTAAACAGTACCTAGGGAGCTTTATCAAGGCTCATTACACAATGATCAATTTCATAAAGTGTAAATGGATAGGCAATGAATCTGTCTGACTCTGTTTTTAATGTGTAATTTTGAAAAATGTTTCATCAATCCCTGTTTTTCACTTGTATTGGCTATGTCTAGCATGTGCAGTTTTGAAACACATGTTGTTACAAACGTAGTTTAATTTTAAAACATGATATCTGGTACAACATTCGATTTAAAGAAAGCTCTCAGTTTCTATGTCTTACTCTCAGGAAATGTGTTACACTTGCACTTCCTGTGTTATTTCACCTCATTAATGTCTTCTTGGTCAAAGTATATTACTGGCTGGAGGCATGTTATTCAATATTGGGAAGCAGCTGATTGGTTAATGACATGAATGGATGTGCACAACAGGTACGTTTATTGAACTACTCTGAAAGATACAATCACTTTAACAGAATAATAATCAAGGTTTTTAAAAAATGTTTTAAAACTATCTTGAAAAGCTGCAGTCTTTAGACAGCATATATGGAATTAAGCTGTAGGTATACAGCCAGTGGCATCTAGCTGTATCTGTTTTTAAGTCTTGCAGATTTACAAATATGTTTTAAATAAAAATCCCTATATCTGGCCCTGAATGAATGTATTACATTAAAAAAAAACTGAAAAAAATAATGAAATGCAGGTTGTGAAAATTGCACTATTAAAATATCTCTAGCCTGCCAATATATGCTATGGAAACTGAAAACTGCTCCTAAATCTAAACAGCCAGTTCTACACACATTCCCTAAAGACTGGAGGTTTGGGATACACTTCCAATGACATCTGGTACAAGATCTCTTCATGTCTTTCAGCTGAATGGTCTGGTGGTTGTTTTCACAATGAGAATTGTGTCTGATGTAGCTCCCAGCAGTGAGTGTGCTGTGATCTGCACAAGAAAGAGAGCTTAACAGCTTCACCAGTACTCCATTAAGAATACACCAGTTCTGTCAGATTTTTTAAGCTGCTCGGCGATAAATAATTAGAGGCTTCCACACTGCGTAGATTTTGTGATTGGGCGTCCTTGACAAGCAGCAAGGAATGTCTGCCAGTCTCCTCTCACCTCATTAAGCCTGGGCATGTGGCGTGGGAGACCATGCGTGGGGGAATCTGTGAACGTGAATCCAAGTTTGCCCGCCTGGCTGTCATGGCAACTGATTCCTCAGCAAATTCTTTCCTTGTCTCATTTCATCAACACCATTTTTCTCTGCCTTCCCTGTCTATTGATCCCAGATGTCAGTGTCACAGGTTGGCATCAATCTCTGCTCGACTGAAGCACTGGCACTCAGAGGTAAACGTGGCCTGTCTGGTGGTTTCTAAAGCATTTTTTTGCTGCAGCTGAAAAAAATAGACAGTGATACTTTGCTTCTCACGTGTTTAAATGTGACGTGAAATGCAATCCAGTGTAAAGACATTCTAAAGATAATGTTTTCGAGGGGAATAAAACAGCAGACTTAACTCAACCTACATCTCTTTTCTTTCTCACTCCTTTGTCAATGAAAAACATTAATTTTTCTCATTCAAATACCCATTTGCACAATATGCTAGAAACAATTAATAGGATGCGTAGGACATTCAGATTGGGCTTCCCCTTTAAGACAGACATGTTAAAAGACATGAACCATTTTCAGTATTTGGCTAAAATAAATAAATACATAACAACTTAAAGAGTAAGTAGCGGGGTTTGAATAATGTACCTGTTATTTTTCTATTCATTGTTCACATCCTGACAACTTTTTACACTTATAACTTTAAACTCTGTTATAAAGCGCTTTTCAGAATGTCAGCTCTAGTGCACTGGTGCGTGAAAACAGACAGGATGTTCCCGGCAAGGGAATGAGCGTTGGCTGCCTCCTGCAGCGGTATGGGGGGCTCAGATCGGCGGGAAGAATTGACGTTAAACCAGCCAAGCATTGTCTCCTCGAATGACATTGAAATGCCAAGTAAATCCTGTATTATTATTATTATTATTATTATTATTTATTTCTTAGCAGACGCCCTTATCCAGGGCGACTTACAATTGTAAGCAAATACATTTCAAGTGTTACAGTACAGGTAATACAATAAGAGCAAGATAAATACAATGACAAGTTCAAGCAAGTACAAGTGTGACAAAATACAATTCAGTAATACAGCAGATAAGTGACAGTGATAGTTACATCAAGATATGATTAAATACCAAATACTACAGTTTAAACACATGGCAGATTACAGTACTCTGAAGTACAGGATTAAATGCAGTAAAATAGGGGCAGATAAGAGTAAGTAAAGCACATTTAAGGAAGGGTGAAAGTGTCCCAGGGGGAAACAGAGGAGTTCTACAGGTGCTGTCTGAAGAGGTGAGTCTTAAGGAGGCTGGAATGTGGTCAGGGACTGGGCGGTCCTGACATCTGTAGGTAGGTCATTCCACCACTGCGGAGCGAGGGTGGAAAAGGAGCGGGCTCTGGAGGCAGGGGAGCGTAGAGGAGGTAGAGCCAGTCTTCTAGTGCAGGCGGAGCGGAGAGGTCGAGTGGGGGTGTACGGAGAGATGAGGGTCTGGAGGTAGCTGGGTGCAGTCTGGTCAAGGCATCTGTAGGCTAGTACAAGAGTCTTGAACTGGATGCGGGCGGTGATCGGTAGCCAGTGGAGTGAGCAGAGTAGTGGAGTTGCATGGGAGAAGCGAGGCAGAGAGAACACCAGGCGGGCAGCAGAGTTCTGGATGAGCTGGAGCGGACGGGTGGCGGACGAGGGAGGCCAGCCAGGAGGAGTTGCAGTAGTCTAGGCGGGAGAGTACCAAGGCCTGGACCAGGAGCTGGGTGGCGTAGTTGGTGAGGAAGGGTCGGATTCTTCGGATGTTGCTCAGGAAGAATCGCAAGCACGTGCCAGAGTGGAGATGTGCTGGGAATAAGAGAGGCAGGGTCCAGGGTGACTCCGAGGTTCTTAGCGGAGGAAGAGGGAGAGAGTGTGGTAGATTCCAGAGGAACAGAGATAGAGAGATCAGAGGAGGGGGAGGAGGAGGGAAAGAAAAGGAGGTCAGATTTAGAGAGGTTAAGTTTGAGGTGATGCGAGTGCATCCAGGAGGAAATAGCAGACAGACAAGTAGAGATATGGGAGGAGATGGTGGAGTCAGAGGAGGGGAAGGAGAGGAAGATCTGAGCATCATCAGCATAGAAATGGTATGAGAAACCATAGGATGTGATGAGGGGGCCCAGGGAGCGGGTGTAGAGAGAGAACAGGAGAGGACCCAAGACTGACCCTTGGGGGACTCCTGTTAAGAGAGGGTGAGGTGTGGAGGTTGCTCCACACCAGGTTACCTGGTAAGTGCGGTTGGAGAGGTAGGAGGAGAACCAGGCCAGAGCAGTGCCAGAGATCCCCATCTGTATCTGTATCTGTACTACAGTGTTGATTTTGATATCCCAGCTGCCCTAGCAGTTTGGCGGTTGCGCAGTAGGAAAACGAGAAATATGTTTGTCAGACCTGCTTTGCGTGCTTGTGGGGGAAAAAAATTGATCTTCTTCTCTCACAAATATTTTTTATGTTGATCAGAACAATTTCTTGTGAGGGTTTGGGTAGTTTATTTTGGGGAGGCTTAGCCTATGCGCGCTACCCATGTATATATGGAGGCAGCTTCAGAGATCACATAAGCAGAATCTTCCATACTCCCCACAAAATAAGCTTATCTGAATGTGTGAAACAGATTCATAGCGTACCAAGTGAAGGTGTAAAAATCCACTGCAAAAACTGGCACACGTTGACTCGCAGATCTCCACTATTGCATTGTCAAACATAAAAATGAACCAATTAAAGGATTTACAGTGAAAGAGAGCGCAAGAGGGAGATCACTCCCAGTGAAAGGAAGTTCATTAACTCCAGGTTAACTCCCAGTATTCAAGAGTTGGCACAGCTTCATAGGCTCCAGGACATATTAATATATGTATATTAAAAAAAAAAAAAATCTTAACAAGGGCAATAAAATGTGCCTGAGCCAGGAAACCGGGACGTGTGTCATTAGTGCAGATAGCACTCCAGTGGAGCCTCCCACAGTCTCTTGCACACATCAATCTCTCCCTCTCCCTGGCTCTTTATCAGTTTCCTCACACTACAGACACAAACAAAGTCTGAACACTACCTGCGAGTCAGGGGGATGAGAGACAGTGCTACACAGGATGTTCCCAGCATTTTCAATATTTCCTTTCTGGCGCATTTCAGGGGCCCTGAGTGACACGTCCTGGAGAAAGTGCTCCGTCCAGCCGTGGGACAGGCACAGTCATAAAAGTGTGAAAAATAATAATAACAAAGCCATAAATTCTGACCTGCACCATGGCACTAGACAGATACCAGCTCTCCAGCTGGGAGATACCGGTATGTGCACTTGTTTTGAGAGAATGGCAGGCCTGGAGGGGAGAGGTTAGATCATATTTGTCACTTTGTGAAACTCCACAACAATAAAAAATGAGTCTCCACCAGCAGACACCCTCCCATGTTTTTTATCCCGCCACCCCCCCCCACCCCCAAAAAAAAAAAAGTTGTTAATTTAGTTGTTCAACGCATAATAATGTAATGTTTGGCATGGTATATTTTCTCAACTGTAGAACTGTAATAACATCAATAAACTTTGATTTATATGTTGGCATCAGTAAACTTGAATTTATACTTTAGAACTTAGTAAATACTATTAAATACTATTACTGAGTTTTGACATTTACAGTATTCTATTTTGTGTGTGTGTGTGTATTTTTACAGCGATGGTCCAAATAGCGAGGAAAAACTGACCTCAGAAGGAAGAATATTTTTTGGAGACTCACAGATTGATGGTTACACGGCTGTAAACAGAAAAAATGAAAGAAAAAAACTAAAACCTGCTGCTGCACTTTCTATGGAGAGAAGGTTACAGTTCATTCAATCATGGCTGAACCATACACTCTATACTCATTGCTTCTACAGTAATACACAGCTTTATACAAAGATTAGTATAACACTCAGATTTTACTTTGCTGCAGCTCCCTGCTTGTAACATGCTGTAAGCTAGCTTTTCTGTAAGAATAACTAACATCATTACTCATTTAGATAACAATCAGCATTAATTAGTGGTGCATCCGTAAGATAACCAAGTCAGAGTCATGAACTTAAACCAAATTGTTTTAATAATCAGGGGCCCCTACTGGTTAAAATAATAAGACAAAGGAATACCGGGGTTCAACTGGGTTACTTGTGCCCATTATTTCTCATCAAGAAACAGCTAAAAGAACATTGTTTCTTGATGATGAACTCCCTTGTAAATTGCAGGTTTTCAGTTGTTCCTGTTAGAAAGACTAGGTTTGTTGACCGCCAACAACAAAACATATTTTCAGATTTGCATGGTACATTCAGGGGTGAATTTGTTCCAAGCTGCAGGATATTGTTTCTGCAGCTTCTGCGTTTAATTTTTGTCCAGTAGTTTGTGAATAGTTTTGGTAACCCTCACTTTAACCAGCATAGGGTATCCAGGGTACTTCAGAACTTTGTAAATTGAAGAAAAAATGAAAAACAAGCTGACTCAAATAATGTACAGCTTGCCTTTCTCTCCCTTGACTAGGTAGCTATTGCACTGACTGACTGTTGGTGGAAAACATTTTTAACACTCTTTTGTAAAGATTTAAATACATCTGCACAACATAGTCATGGATTACTTGGTACACATGTCAATGTTTTGGGGCCGAATTTCAAGTAACAATTGATCAAAACATCTTAGAATTTGTACAACCTACAATTTTGGTGGGGTAAAAATGGATAAGAAGCAAAAAATAAAGGACCTGCATATACTGTATAGTTTTTTACATAATATAGAAGACAGGAGCGATATCATAGTTTGTAATACACTAATATTTACAGATAACAAGATTTTATTTTTATTGAAAATAAAAACATATAATAAGTCACAGTATAAGCATGGTAGTAAGCTGCAAATGAATGGTGGAAAACCATAGCAAACTTTTATACAGGTATTTTAATATAGTATTGTTATTGTTGCAAAACTATTAACACCTTCATACAAGATAGCGATAAGGTTATGATCACTTTATGAAATCATAAAAGCAGTGGGCTATGACACAGAAGAATGTTACAGCTTGACACGGCTGTGGCCCCAGCTTCCTTCCCCAGGATTTTTCTACAGTACAGTAGACTGTGATATACCAGCCTGAGTGGCAGCATGCGCCTACATGGCCATGGCATGGAGTGACAACACGGAGACAGTTGCACAACCTTCACATTCCCCAAAGCGCTGGCGGAGTCAGTAGGTGATAGACAGTTGCGTTGTGTCTGGGTGTGTATTTCACAAGTGAGGAGTTGACCTCTGACCAGTGCGTTCTCCTGCCGCACTACCTCCCACCATGACCCTTGACCCAACCCAGTCCCTGGTTACTGAGTGATTTTAACCCTTCCATGTGCATTCCTAAGGAATCACACTCTCTGTGTTGAAACACACGACAAGACACAAATTACTCTTCCCCGAAACTAGACTTGAAAGGGAACAAATATTTTCTTCATTTATCTATTGGATTGTTGTTTCTATTTGATTGCATATATACTGCATATCCTTTTCTTCTTATACAAACATACCATCAAGCCCTAGCCCCCTTTCTCTGTCTGGGACTTCAGCTGACACTGCTTGCATGCAAATGCAATGTTTGCAGAATGTATGGGAAAGAACTAATGTTCTTCAATAATCTGTTCTCCATATACAGAGAAGGCTGATACCAGTAAAAAAGGTAATACTTAAGTCTTTCCTGTCCTATCTTTCCCAAGTTTGTTTCCTGTGTGCCTTGATCTCAAGGATGTCACAAAGTGCTTTAGATACGGGGGGGGGTTTGGCAGGGACATGCTTAACCTTTATTTGCCACAGCGGAACCTGTGGGCTGCTGATGACTCTAATCTACTTCTGTCGAAGACAAGGCTGCGCACTATGGGCGACCAGGATTTTTACTTGATGGCCCCCTGCCTTTGGAACAATCTGCCTGAACACTTGAAGGACTGTGAGACTATTGAGGCTTTTAAATCTGGACTCAAGACATATTTTTTTGTAATTGTGCTTATTGTTTTACATGTATTTTTCTATTTTAATTAATTAATTAATTTATTATTTGTTTATTTAGCAAACGCCTTTATCCAAGGCGACTTACAGAGACTAGGTGTGTGAACTATGCAACAGCTGCAGAGTCACTTACAATTACATCTCACCTGAAAGACGGAGCACAAGGAGATTAAGTGACTTGCTCAGGGTCACACAATGAGTAAGTGGCTGAGGTGGGATTTGAACCGGGGACCTCCTTATTATTATTATTATTATTATTATTATTATTATTATTATTATTATTATTATTATTATTATTATTATTATTATTAAAAAAAGATCCTGCCTTAATGAGTCCTTGCCTGGAATGTGGTTGAGGCATAAATTGGGTAATTGGCAATCAATTAAGCCTCAGCCACATGGCAGGCCTTTGTTCTCAGTATGGGGTGGACTGCCAGGGAGCTGGGAACAGAAAGGAGTGCTGTGGGTTTAGAGAAGAAAAACCAGTGCAGGCTTTTCCCAGCCTGGTTAAATTAAAAAGAGTGTTTTTTTTATTGTTGGGAAACCGGCTTAGCCATCCCAACCCTTTATTTAAGGAACTTGTGTTTAGTCTAGGTCTCCAATTGGAAATATGCTTTTGTTTTGATTTATTTGGAAGAGTTCACTGTGGAGGGTTGTTTTTCAAACTTTAATTTGTATTCCTGTGTTGTGTAAATAATAAAATTGCACAGGAAAAGTGCTAAAATTCAGTTTCTGTATTTCCTGGGTTACATATTTGAAGGGTGCAAACCTAACCTTGGCCGAAGGCCTTTGTTACTAACTCTCTCTCCATCTCTCTCTCTCTCTCTCTCTCTATATATATATATAAATAACTACACATACTTAGGACAGTTAGTTTTGGCAATGGAGAACCAAATGAGAGAGATCAAAAATGGGCTGGAGTGCCTTTGGAAGATTTAAGCATGCTATATTTCTTTTAATGTTGTTACAATGGCTTGTGAGGTACAGATCTATTATCTAAACTGATTTATCTCTTTTACTTGTTTAAATACCTTTTTTTCAATACCTGTTTTATCAAATATTAAATACCTGTTTCTGGTTTCAGTAATCACATCCTGGTTACTTTTTGAAACTCAACATCCCCCTCAATACAGCTCTAAAATATGTCCAGTCTCCAAGAGTAATCATTAACATGTCCTCCTGCAACACACACATGGCCAGGGGGACAGGAATGTTCCATTCTGGTGTACCAGCTGTCCTTGGAGATGTTTCAGAGCCCTTTTGAGGCTATTGGGGATCTTAAGTCACTAAGCTTACTGGAACAGGAAATGATATACAACGTGCAATAACTAAACAAGAAAACAGCTATGGCCAAGTTTTGCATCATCACCCTATAGAATGAACTAATTTTGCTTGATAACGTCGACTGACATAGGAGGCTGTGTGGTCCAGTGATTAAAGAAAAGGGCTTGTAATCAGGAGGTCCCCGGTTCAAATCCCACCTCAGCCATTGACTCATTGTGTGACCCTGAGCAAGTCACTTAACCTCCTTGTGCTCCGTCTTTCGGGTGAGACGTAGTTGTAAGTGACTCTGCAGCTGATGCATAGTTCACACACCCTAGTCTCTGTAAGTCGCCTTGGATAAAGGCGTCTGCTAAATAAACAAGTAATAATGAAACCTGCTGAATAATGTTACTTTAACATACTGAATTACATACTGTTTTGTAGTTTTCTATATACTTAGCGAAAAACTGAAAAAAAGAGTAAAAATTGACATTTTGAAATCTAATATGAAATACTTTACTACTGTTATAGACTGTCGCGATCTCAATCTGTAGTTTATTTGATACATGATGTTAAATAGAAGATCTAAATTAAGTTTTTTTTTTTTTAATTGTCTCAATCCTAAAATTCTAGGTGATGAAAAACTTTTGCCCACAGCTGTACAGTGAACGGTGTGTCACCACTATCTTTTTCAATTCTTGCTTTCTATTTTCCTCGAGTTCAAAAGCTCAGCTGAATGTTAAAACCTGGCAGTAAGTCAACTCTCTGCTTATTCCTTGCTCTGAATGCATTTATTATTCCAAAGTCTGTTATTAATTTACCATTTGCAAACCTCCCAATCTTTTTTTTTTTTGTAATCCCAAATCCTGTTCTACTTCACAATATTCCTGTATATAGCAAACCAATATGATTAATGCAAGCATGCTTCTGATTAAAAGCGCAAAGCAAAACTGTATAAATCCCTTTGCTTAGAAGATCAGGGCTGGTTCGCTGTTTCCTCATATAAGATGCATGGCCTTTGAAAAGTTACTTCAGGGTGTTTTTAAAAGGGGCTCAAACCTTCCCAGTTCAGATAAAAATAAAAGATTTAAACTGTTAATGTTGACCATAGGTTTGAATACTGAACACCCAAAAAGTGATGCCAAAATGTAGGAACCTTTTGTAGGATTATTGCACTTCGGCAGTCCGCTGGATCATAAATTGAATGCTAATCATGGCTGCAGTTGCTTGTGGTGCTTTGGGACTTGTTTGAACTACGGGAGACCTCCCCACACAGAATTCAAATTCACTTTGAAACATTTTTGTTCCTTGTTAAGCTAGTGAGAGTATTTTCTCTGTTTGTTTATTATAAGCTAATTATAAATGAACTCAGGACAAGGGAATGGGAAATTCCAACCTCTAACCCAAAGGTTGAAAAGAAAACAGTATACAGGGTCTATTTTAATGACCTTAAAAGTGGCAGACCAAAATACTGTCGCTCTTAACTCCCAGAGGTGATTTAAAGATCTACCACCGTATACCGTGAAACTGAATTTGTGAAAAATCCGATTTATATATTTCAGGGTGATGGCATTTAGATTTGCCACTGTTCAGGTCATCAAAATAGCTTTTACTTGTAAAGCTGTTTTGAAATGATGTACTTTTTGCATTTCCTTTTTTTAACAAAGTTTTTTTTAGCCACATGGACAGCACATTTTATTAAAGAGTTAATTGCTTCATTTTTTTTTTCAGTGATCCCTTCCATTGTTGTGATGTTTGTAGTCATTGCAGTTACTGCAGTCACAATTACAATTACTCAAATACTGTGTTTAAAAAAAAAAAATACGCCTGTGATAAGATGCAATCACTGGGCTTAGTAGCAACTCTACAGTTATAGTTGCCTGCCATAGATATATGTAACATAGGGTACTGAAATGTTTTTGAAGCTTCTTACTCTTTAAGAAAACGAGTGTATACTGAGTTCAGCCAAGATTTCAAGGACTGGCATTAATAGTGATATTTAAATCTAAAAAGAAAAGGAAAACGTTGTGGCCCCACAATGGTTAGCCAGAAAGAGCCCTTGTGGTATGAAGCCACATCTCAACGTTTGAATTTTATTAATAGATTACACTGCCCACTCCCCTCGGAGATGGTCCATTACGGGACTAGATTATATGGATATTGTAGGGAAGCTTGCTGGTGGCTTTACCTCAGAGGACTTCCTCTCAACCCAGTCTCTTTCAGTATCTCCGCACAATGTTAAAAAAGGAAGGAAGGAAGGGGTTAAATGTGTGGTCTTGTCTGTTCTCGTGTCTGCAGGAAACTCGCAGGATATAACGGAATGTCTTCGGCTTCATTCCATTCATTCAGAGTGGATCCCAGACCAGGTTTAAAGAGAAAAATGGATATTCCCCTGCTCTAACCTCTATTCATTCAGCAACTACAATTGGATGATGAATTTGTTTTAAAAGTAGCCATAGCAATGCATAAGGGATGGCTAAAGGATCTTCCCAATGTGTTCTTTTAGTTTTCCAGGTCTATAACAACGTAACCTTTCTTGTGATGTTACAGCCAGGCTATAAGAGTTTTGACTGAAGTGAGTCCACCAGGATTTATCTGTCCCTTAGGAGGTCAAAGGTAGTACGGGACTACCTCCCCTTACCCCTCACCCCTCAAACCATTCAGTGCATCTGAAAAAGACATTAAGGACACCCCCCTCCTCCAAAATGGTTAGTGTTTTTTTGTCAGCAGGATCAAGTTACCAACCTCGAGTCCTAAAGCCATATAGACTTAAAGAAATGAAGGACATTTCAGTTAAAAAGACACAGAGCTGAGAGGAAAGATAAATAGCTGCTTTGCTCAGAATAAAGTTTAGGGTTTTATGTCTTGTTAATGGAGTGCTGTGTTGTTGCTTGCAGGTCTCTCGAGTGCTTTTAACTGTAAACCAGGGGTAGGGGTTAACTCAGAAGTGTTTACAGCCATAAAAATGATGATTCATTTCAATGTATTTGGAGCACAACAACGTCAATGATGTTTAAGTACATTAACAAAATAATAATAACAGGTTTGACTGTAAGCGTGTCCTCTAAAGCTGAGGAAACACAAAGCCACTTTGTGACTTAGAAACTTGGTTTCAGGGGACTAGGTTGCAGGTCACTGCATGACACACCAGGGGAGACTAGGGGTTTGATTCAACAAAGTTGCCTCAAACTAGGTCTCCTGTTCTCCTGGGACCAGGTTTCAGGCCACTGTTCCGGAAAAAGTGGCTTTGTGTTCCCTCAGCTTTAGAATCTTTATTTACTAAGCAGTTGCCAGTTGCCATGGAAACCAGCAGCCCATACCAGGGCCCCATTTATATTTCTTTCACTTTCCCACCCCACCCACCCCTGTCCATTATTATATATTAATAATAATCTTGCATGATGTCATCTGAAAACAATTTCCTATACTGTTTATATTACTAGATACAACCTGTTTCAAGACGAAGGCCTCTTCCAGTGTCCCACAGAAATATAATCAAACCGAAATGAAATTTCCGTAATATATGGGTCTAATCATAATAATAAAAAGTATGTCGTTGCGGTAGTGATGGTTTTAATTCTTTTCTCTTATTACAGAAACAGCAGTGCATTAAACCAAAATATTTTAGCATACGCTTTCAATGTGTGCCTTAATACCTTAATCCTCTAGAAAGGGAGGGACTGGTCCAGTCTTCTTGTATGTAGATATCTGCGGCAGTTTTCCTTCACTGTCTGTATCTTACAAACCACTGAGGAATCGTCTAATGAAGCCTAAAGTATGGTATTATTAAATTAAGGGCTTTTTCAGCGGTGAGTGAATTTTTGGCATAGACCACTGTGACACGGTGGCTTGTGTGGTGACATCAGACCAGGAAGGAAATGACAACAGTGCTGGGATATGAATACGCTGATGTGCGGATTTAATAAACAATAAAAGGTTTTAACAAAACAGAAACAAACACTGAACTCAAAACAAAACAACACGGTGGCCAAAACCGACAGACAAATAAAACACAGCGAACACAAAACAAACAAGTATCGTGCTGAGCTATGCCAGCACGAGTAGCAATTGCTTTTGTTTTAGTTTACTCTCCTTTTCTCTCATGTTCTTTCGCCCATAGTGAGTGATTCATGCCTCTATATATACAGCTGTACCGGGATTCAATTGCTAATTAATCATTCACTTGAACCCTGGCATGTAAACTTATTTGTGCAATCCCCGTGGCCACATACTACTACTACCCATTTTATCTGCACGTGAAGTGATTGTGCAATCCCCGTGTCTAAATACACATATACTTTTTAAATCACTCATGCTACACAGCCCACCTTATACCCTGTGCACCAATACATATGCACCAACAATAACACACCACATAAACCATAAACAGGTAGCAGTGTGGAGTAGTGGTTAGGGCTCTGGACTCTTGACCAGAGGGTCGTGGGTTCAATCCCCGGTGGGGGACACTGCTGCTGTACCCTTGAGCAAGGTACTTTACCTAGATTGCTTCAGTAAAAACCCAACTGTATAAATGGGTAATTATATGTATAAAATAATGTGATATCTTGAAACAATTGTAAGTCGCCCTGGATAAGGGCATTGGCTAAGAAATAAATAATAATAAACACACAGGGGCGGGGCACCCCACCGCAACCTCTTAAAAAGCAAGCATCTTTAAATTGAATTTCTTCCTGTTTGCAATCATGCTGAGTGGTTCTTATTACAAATCTGTTTAATAAATCTGTGTTAAGCTGCTTTCACCTGAGTTCATTTCTATTTGCCTGTCACAGACATATGTAAAATAGGCTAGATCAGACCAAGTGGCTTTATAAAAGTAAGAGGCAGCACCATTGACTGATCAGCCACTATGCTGGCGCACACTAATAAAAACACTGGCTTATCTAGCCTACATTACAAATGTCTATGGCTGACAACTAGAACCAAAGAGAAGCTCCTGAACTCTGGGTCAAATCACAAACAAACAAACAAACAAACACACATATTGAGCATTGCAATAAGAGCCACTGAAAACAATTACTAACAACATGAAAAGGTGAAATGGTAAGGGGACAATAAACAACTAACGTGTGAAGTACTTTTTTTAAATTGCCGTATCTGTGATACTAATCTCAGGAAGATGTTTACTAGAATGGCACGTCCTTTGATTCAGGAAGTGATGCTAACATGGTTAAGCACAGCTAAAGCATGTTGTCCATTTGCCTGTGGTTTGAGAAAACTCTTGTGTCTATATTTTATATTAATGGCAGGAGAAGCCTTCTGAGATTGGTGTGTCCTGAGGAACATTTGGTGCAAAACTGAAGTTTTACTTCAGTTTTCATCGCTGACTTTTATAGACATCCTGTAAAGGTTATGGGTTATAAAAAAAAATACACTGATTAAAGTCACCTGCTGTGCTGTTTCAATCATACTGTACTTGTAAAGCTCTTTATGCTTTGAGGGTTGGACAGCCAGTGATATTGGGCCTGTATAAGTTACTGTCAAGAGGGGTTTCCCCATGTCAGGCTTGGTGCTGTGCTGTAGGAATGCTTGTTAAAGTCCAGTAAGATTAGACCAGAGACTAGAAAGTGTCAGTCACTTCAGTTACAGTGAAACTCACCACTGCTTTGCTGGTGCATTTAAATCTAAGACCCTCGGGCCTAGGCCTACTAAATATTGGAAGCCTGGACAAATAGTATCCAGCTCACAGCTAACTTGACCTTTGATAAGGGGACTGGAGGTTCGCCAGGGTTTCCAATCTGCATGTGAAGTATAATACTGAATCTGCCATGGAATATTAATTAGAGGTATGAGAGTCAATGCCAATACAGTGGTCATAGAAATAGGGTTATGACTCCCCCTTTTAGAATTGGTATTTGGGGGGTGATTTAATCAAATAGTATTAAAAAAAAAATAGAGAATAGAATCACTTCTGATTCAAATGTGTATTATTAGGATAATTTATCACATACTAGCTGTGTATACAGCACACATTGTTCAGTTTACTTTACTATTGAGGGGTTGGTCTACTACTACTACTACCACTACTACTACTAATAATAATGATAACAATAATAATATATTTATTTATTGTGTATAGCGCCTTTTCATTAAAATAAATCCCAAAGTGCTTTACATTTAAAAAATACATAAAATACATAAAAATACGTACATATAGATAAAACAATACAATAAAAACTATACAGTGCAGTAAGCCAGGGTATAAAAATGGGTCTTGAGGCGATGTTTTAAACATAGATACGGACGCTGAGTCCCTGATACATCTTGGAAGGGAGTACCAGAGACGAGGTGCCACAGAGCAAAAATCACGATCTCCCATAGTTCGTCATTTTGTTCTTGGAAAGGAGATCATTTTTAGCTGACCACAACTTGCGATGGGGAATGTAGCAGCAAAGCAGATCCTTGATGTAAGATGGACCCAAGCTATTCAAGGCCTTGAAGGTCAGCAGCAAGATCTTAAAGTCAATTAGATATTTAACTGGTAACCAGTGAAGAGATGCAAAAAGTGGTGATACGTGGTCATGCTTTCTTTTTCTTGTTAAAACTCGGGCAGCAGAATTTTGAATGTATTAGTGGAAACACTTGCAAACAAGGCATTACAGTAGTCAATTCTCGATGAAATGAAAGCATGTATTAGTTTCTCCGCATCAAATATTGAGAAAGATGAAGTTTCGTAGATGAAAAAAGATACTTTACAGATATTTCTAACGTGGGCCTCAAAAGACAACGCAGAGTCAAATTTAACACCTAGATTTTTAACTTAAGACGTAGAACTCATCTCAAGCCCATCAATGACCAAACTAAAATGACCAGCTTTACCCAGCTGGTTCAGAGAACCCAATAGCATGACCTCTGTCTTGCTAAGATTTAATTGCAGAAAATTCTCCTGCATCCAAGTTTTAATTTCAGTCAAGCAGTTATTAAGTACAGAAACAGCCAAAGCAGTATCAGGTTTAGTCTGCAAGTAGATTTGCGTGTCATCAGCATAGCAATGAAAACTAATGCCATGACAGGAGTAACAGCAGCAAGTTTAAGGGGTGAAGGAACAATTCCAGATCTCAGTGATTCATTAATAATGCTAATAACAAAGGAAGTGGGAATAGGGTCTAAAGAACAGGTGGAACAGGGTTATTTATATATATATATATATATGTGTATATTGCTGTACATTTTTTTTACTCTGATGCCTCATGAGTATCAACAATTTATTCAAAGCCTCCACTAGTGTTTTCTATTATTATAACAACCTAGACTTAAATAAAGGAGGAAAACCATTGAGTGAAATAGCTCACATTACTCGATTTTCAAGGTGTGGTAGCATAATCAACAAGTACAGAGAAACATCATCTGTAATTGACAAACTCAGGACTGGAAGACCCAAAAAGGAATAGAAAGAAGACAAGCGTTGAATTGACAACAGAACTGGCAGAAGGCACAGGTGTCGTTGTTCATCAAATCAACAGTACGAAGGTCACTCTTAAAATCAGGACTTAAAGGATGTGTTGCAGTAAGAATACTTCTGTTAAGAAAGGGGAACAAGACTAAAAGGCTAAAATATGCACAAGATAACACAGAAATTGGACTATGGAACAATGGTCAAAGGTGCTTTGGACTGTCGATGGATGGACAACGACACCTGTGCCTTCTGCCAGTTCTGTTGTCAATTCAACGTTTGTCTTCTTTCTATTCCTTAAGGATATTATCTTCAAGCATTGCTCATTCTTGTTAGACAGCTTTTTGGGTCTTCCAGTCCTGGGTTTGTCAATTACAGATGATGTTTCTCTGTACTTGTTGATTATGCTTCGGATACCACACCTTGTAAATCAAGTGATGTGAGTTATTTCACTCAATGTTTTTCCTTCTTTATGCAAGTCAAGGTTGTTATAATAGTAGAAAACACAAGTGGAGGCTTTGAATAAATTGTTGATACTCATAAGGTATCAGAGTAGAAAAATGCAACATGTCTAAGACTTAAAACAGTATTAAAATCAGTAAAATAAAGACGGAACAGAATGCATTGTACAGATGATGTTTACATTTAACAAAAACAATGTTATTTTGATTCTTACACCCTTGCATGCATAGACGTTATCCTTTGGGCACCCTCTGCTACAGAAAACAACAACTCAACTCCCGTTAATTATTTGAACAATGTTGCACGACTCTCGCAATGTATAATGCTAGAGATCTCACTAAGAAGACGCAACAAATATTTAAATTAGCATATTACCGCTGTCTTCATTAACATATTTTCTCTTAGTACATACGGCAAAATTTTCACTTTGTTGTGTCACAACAAAATGCAAATTGCGGTATGTTTGTGCTGCGACTGGCCAATCTTAGTATACCTACCCCTAAGTGTTCAAAATACATACATATACAAAAAAAACATACAATAAGGGCCTAAGTATATTTCATATTCTACAAAGGACAAAATACAGCTTGTGCTACAGTAAGTGACTGCAGGCAATGCCAGCTTAATCTTTGGCTCATTTAGAGAGCTCCGGAATATTTAAAAGCAGCCATGGAAGTCTCTCTCCATCTTGTTCATATCAGTGGAGATCTGCTATGGGTCAGCAAAGGTTAGACCGGTAACTGTTTGGTTAGCCAGCGAAATGAATAGGCCCGAATTTGTATTTTGGAAAGATCTGCACGCTGTAGTCATTCACGCTGTGCAAAAAGGCCTAGTTTCAAAAACAAACACAGTCCTACATAATTCAGTGTGATTTTTTTTTATAGTGTCATTTATTATTAGATAACATAGCCTTTAACTGGGGAGGTCAAACACATTTGGAATAGGGGTTCAAGGACACCTAAAACAAAAACTGAGATAAAAAAAATCTTTTAGTATGAAACACTTGTGATATATGTAGTACCATATTGTTTACTAGTATACTGCAGTACATACTGTAGTACAGGGCTATCCGATGGCTCTTGCCTCTTTGAATACCAAAATATGTCTCTCTTGTTTTATATATGAAGTATATAATTTAAGATAATTGATTCAAATGTCTTTGTGAGAGCAACAAAACTAAAGGCAAGTCTGTTTAATCTGGTTTAAAAAAAAAAAAAGTTTAACCAGCATTTTAGTTAAGTTAAAACCATGTAAGGTTATAGTCTGAAATGCTCTGATATTGTATTTGACCCACTCTACCTGTGAAACCCAATGCTGAGTAGTGCTCAGACTTATTCCTTTGCAGAATCAAGATTTATACAGACATGACAAGCCAAGCAGGGTTTTATGGTGTGCACGGCGCCACACTGCTCTGTTAACCTATTTGTAACATTTACTCCAGGGCTCTTTATCATTCCTGACAGAGCTCCATATGTTCCCAGTCATTCAGGGCTTGGGGAGTCCAGTTTCAATAGGCAGAGTGGCTCGCTGTTCCGTATCTGAGGTGATAGAGCAACACATACATTGTGGCTACAGAGTTCATTAGCCTTCATTTGACTTCTGTCAACATTTGTCTCTCATTTAAATGATCACTTTGTCTAATGGCGGAATGAAAACACTATTGTTTTTTTTAGCAAGTAATTTCCAAGTGTGCATGCATGGGGTGGGTGAATAGGGGAGGCTTATATACAGTATATATAGCACCATATATTAGAAATAAAATCATCTGTCTGTTAGTCATTTTGTATATTAGCTAGGTAATATGCAAATTGTCCAACACTTTTTAGTTGTTTTGCAAATTATGTAGCTAATCTGAAATTGATGTACTGAAGATCAAATTCACACTGTGAATTACATGTGAATTACAGACTTGTGTACTTCCATCCGCTCAAAAGCTTTATCCACATTGGCATATCCAGCCCTCTTACTTCTAAACTCCATCACCCCATTCTGAATCTGGCTACCAGCCAGCTTGCTGTGCCTCTCATATGGGAAAGCCAGCCAGTATGGACAGCTCCACCACACAGCAGATGGGAGGGGCAAGGTGTTCCTGTTCACAAGGAACAGAGTGGGGTCTTGGGTAAAACCCCCGGTTATAATCTAAACCCAGCCTGTAATGCAGTGATAAAGACAGCGATTCTGCTTGGTTCAGTCTGTCAGCACCCTTGTATCAGGTATCACTTATTATTACAGCCAGCAAACTGAAATGACCTTTGGGATACACTGCAGCAGAGTCATATCGGGAGTCCGCTGCATACTCAACGTGCTCTCAAAACAAATCATTTTACACAAACACCAAATAACTGGTACACTTAGTTACGCCCTCGCCATTGATACATCTCCCAAAGGGGGCTGCTTGGAGAGAAGTGACCCCTTCATAGAAGCATTCTCCACGCCGATGAACGTCTGGGAGCTTCCAAAAGATATCAGCTTTCACGTTCCCCGCATTCTCCAATACACTGGCAGGGCCCAAAGTGTCTTTAAAATGTGATATTTGAATTGACAAATCATGGTGTTTCATTTCTGCCACTGCTCTGTAGCTGCCACAGTCTAAAATAATACTGACAGCCTTTGCTTGTAAAGGAGATTCAGTCAGAGTTTATTCAGCTGCGAGCCTTAAAAGGCAGAATCGTTTTTTTTGTTCATATTAAAGAGGCAGTGCTAGCACAGACGTTTCAGTCCTGGAAAACCACCACTGCCATAATAAAAGATGACATGGGACCGATAAAAACCCTGACATGTTCATAAAAACTTGCTCACTTAGCTGTGGTGGGAAACCAGGCAATCATTGTACCTAGTGTTTTAGTCTGTTGTTTTGCTTGCTACGTCAGCCTTGGGAAGAATGAAATGAACACACATCAGTTGATGTCTGTTGCTACTTTAGAAAGAAAAAAGTAGGAATCAGCTTTTTTCTTCTTTCCTTCTTTTGTTCGCCACTGGGATTGATGCAATTAATAGTATATATATAGTAAATATGGATTGGAGAGGAGGGCTATAGTGGAAAATGATTGACCCGAGGGAAGACTATTGTTACTGACAGGGGGCTATAAGCCTGGAGGGGCATTTCATTTTCTATGTGAGCTGAGTCTGCAGTACATATATAATATATATTCAGAGTCAGTCAAAATAATAAGAGAGGCAAGGTTGGATAGTAAATATGACTTTATATACTGTAATGCCATAAATATTTGTGAGCCTTTTATTATGCGTTTTTATGTATGAAAAAAAATTAAACATTTTTGGCATGCATATCTTAGTGCTGTACATATAATGAAGTAATATACTACTACCAGTGTAACAGGTTACCAACATTTCTGAAGCAAAATAGGTTTTATGAGTGTGATTCGCCAAATATTTTGGTTGCAAATATTTATGGCTTTACAGTATTTTGTTTAAATATAGCTGATACAGCATAAATAACTAAATAACATAACCATATAACCTTTTTTTTTTAAAGTTCATACCGCAAGTTTTTTTCTTTCTTTTGTAGTATGTTTGCATTTCATTTTCTGTCACAATATCGCCATTTAGCAGTTTTTTCATTCAGCCATTTTTATCTTGTTGTTTAGGTGGAGGGCGTTCCTTTGAAAAGGGACAGGACTGATAGTGATGTGAACCAATCATATGACAGACTGAGACTATTTTACATAATAGCAAAAACAATATATATGGCAATTACTGATTTTAATCTGCTTGACTTTTATGTTCCTAAATTTACTTTATAAATTATAAATGATGCATTTTACCAACTTTTCCTTGACCATTTTAAAAACTGACCCATTACATGGTAACTTAATATTTACTGGTTACTTTATATAGTTCCCAATTAGCATGGTTATTTTATAAATCACTTGGTATAAATGTACTTGCAGTGAAATCTTATTTTACAGCAGTCCAATCCAATCTCGATGACATGTAAATAAAGGACAATGTGTAAATGCGTTGAACTAAATTGCTAACAATTGTTTATATTAGAAAAATACTTCATAATTAGGACCCCAGTACCAACATGTGCTTCTAATTTCCATTGAGAAAGCAAGCGCTTAGAGACCTTGGTACCTGTAATCTTTTAAAAGTTGGGCAAATTTCTGTTTTGAAAAACGCTGACCACTTAGGTTTGACGGTTGAGTGATACAGATATGAATTGCTTAATGTTTTGGAAGCTCCTCTTGTTGATAGTAGATATTATGGTCTGTCTGGCCTGGTGCACCACAGTAGGCAGTAGTATTCAGTCATATGGTATGGATTAAGGGCTCCTCACACACTGCATCAACTTGGGTGTTCTGTAGTTTGGCTGTTTTTGCTGGGGTCTTGGTTTTGCTTTTCTTAACTGCAGGAACTGCCCAGCTCAGGCCAGATGTAAAATGGTGTGGGAACAGGGGAAGGAGAGAGAGAGAGAGAGAGAGAGAGAGAGAGAGAGAGAGAGAGAGAGACTCAGCAACTGCACAGTGTGTGGGGGGAGAGATACTTTCTAGGTAATTTGAGTTTATAGGCCAGAGTGGAGGGGGGTACATGATGAGATTAGTCTGTCTTTAATGGTCTTCTTTTGAATATTTTACTATATTACAAGCTATTAATATCTGAGGGCCTGCAGCTGCTAAGCTGCTTAATTTGTTCGAAATTTCCTGACCACCACACAAGACACACAGAGGAAATGGGCAATACATGTTTAAAAGGGTAATACCTAACCAGGGGGACAATTAACAGGTGCTTCACTCAAGGGAGAAAAAAAAGAGCTGAAAATGCAAATGTGGTTTCCTTATGGCGCAAAGATTTATATAGTGTTTTTTCAGGCATACACAGATTGTCATTCTTAATACCTGTGCTGTTTGCTTTAGGCCCACTGTAGACAGTAACAGGAGAAGCTGTGTAACAGTGTTCCCTCTACTGCATTGTGCTTCTGGTACGAAGGTCATCCTGAGGCCTTCCATGTTTTTTCTATACAGAATAAAGACCCCAGTTGTCAGTACAGGCCTACAGGGTGCCATGAGTTACTGACAAACTTGATGTGTCTTTGAATCTGCTAATACTACAGTGTTTGTATCTGTACTGTAATAGACTCAAACCTGCTTAATATCACTCATGTCAATGCTTATTATCACCACATGGAAATGTCCCAGACAGAACATAAAGGGAGTCAATGGGGACTCCTGATAATATCACAAACCAGTTAATATCACTGAATTTTATCAGTGCACGTTTATAGCTTTGTATGCTTTTAATTATTCCAATGTGTTGTACATTTATGGCATGGTAGACTGTATTGATTGATCATAAAGACTATTGCAATGTAATACCTAATACTTGCTTGGGAGAGGACTTTTAAAAAATGTGTTACTTTGGCTTATTTTTAAATGCATAATGGGAAAATGCTCAATTACTTTATGAAATTCTATTTCACCGAAAGGTACCTTTTAGTCTCTGCGAGTAATCTATTCTGGTTAAGCCAAGTGAAGAACATAAATACAGATTTTATATTAAATATTAGATTTCTGTAAGTGTATGTAGGGGACAGCTTAAAATGCCTTTCAAATAACACTGTTTGCTATTCCAAACAAACTTCCAGGGATCTGTTCACCTACCACAGATAAACGAAAGTGATGTAGCTGAAATACAGCTCTGTCTAAAATGACAAGTCTGCTTGTTTAAATTATAATTTGTAAATTTCAGTAATTAAAGACTTCTAGTTGAAGCATTTGGCAAATCATTTTATTGTTGTATTACTCTACATATTATATCATTGGATGTTTAATAGTTATGGATGATAAACTTCAGTAACCCTATTAGGAGCAACAATAAATCACATTAAAACAATTTTTGTGCTATTTATTAGCAATATTATCACAAATACAACACATAGATTTAAAATGTGCAGTTGTTTTCTAGAATGTAATCACTTAATGTGCTGTGTGTCAGTTTCACTCTGGTGGCCTATCTGCACTCAGAATATGTGACCGTGTGACCTACGGCACATGATGTACCAGGAAGCAGGTTTATATTGCTTTTAAAGAATTAAAGTTAAAAAAAGGTTCTAGAGAATGTTCATGCTAATAAAAAGTAAAGCCTTCAAGAAATTGAATTGTTATTGTCCATAGGTTTTATAACACTATTAATACATAGCGTGTACTATTATTATTATTATTATTATTATTATTATTATTATTATTATTATTATTATTATTATTATTATTATTATTTAATTATTTTGCAGACACTTTTATCCAAAGTGACTTACAGAAATTAAACAAAATATATAAAATGCTAAATATATATATTTTAAAATGTTTCTTATAAATAGGAAAAATAAAATAGAAAAGAAAAATCAGGACGCAGAGAAAAATGGCAGAGTATTTTATACATTTAAAATACACAACTAACTAACTAATAAAATAACACAACACATAACAACACAGAAACACCCCAGAACAGCCCCAAAACAGCCAGTATCCTTTCCTGATGTCCTTACATGATTGCCGCTCACACCGGCAGGGAAGATGAATCCATAGCAATCCTTAATCAGAGGCAGCAGAAACAGAAACAGAAACCCGCTACAAGGTGATCCTACTTCAACTTTCTAATTAGAGATAGATCACTTCCTTCAGTCTGCATCTGTGTCAGGTTGCCTTTCAGACTCTGAGCGTAAATATTTGACAAATGATTAGCCTGTCAGACCTGTATTATATGTTTTACCAAAGGTACATAAATCACTTAAAAATCCACTGGGACGCCCTGTAGTTGCAGGTATTGGTTCTTTAACGGAGCTGTTGTCTAATTATGTAGATTTTAGTTTAAGATCATTAGTGGTCAAATTGCCTTCTTACCTTAAGGACACTGGATATTTTATTGATCAATTATTTTTATTGGTATTTTATTGATCAAAAACAAGGACCAGGGGTCACAAATGGAGATTAGATAAAGGGGCATTCAGAAAAGAAAATAGGAGGCACTTTTTTACACAGACAATTGTGAGGGTCTGGAACCAACTCCCCAGTATTGTTGTTGAGGCTGACACCCTGGCATCCTTCAAGAAGCTGTTTGATGAGATTCTGGGGTCAATAAGCTACTAACAACCAATAGCCTCCTCTCGTTTGTAAACTTTCTTATGTTCTTATATTCTTCTTAAGTTACAACTAGAAGGAGGTAATATACTCCTAGCTACGTCAGATGTTGTTAGCCTATATATAAACATCCCTCACAATGAAGGCTTGGCATCTTTACATTTTTTTCTAAATCAATGAGAAGGCCCATAAAACCCCTCAACCAATGTCTTTGTTGAAATGGCACAGATGGTACTTACTAAGAATTATTTTCTATTTGAAAAATATTTTTATTTACAGACATCGGGCACTGCTATGGGTGCAACTTTTGCTCCTGATTATGCTAATTTGTTTATGGGTTTTTTGTAACACAATTATATTTACTCTCATAACCCTTATATAGAACATATTTTATTTTGGAGATGATACATAGATGACATCTTTATGATTTGGCAGGCGACACATTTAGAATTGGGAGTTTTTTTGGATTATATTAATGGTCTTGTTAATTCTATTAAATTTAGTTTGGAAAGTGACTCCAGAGAAATTCATTTTTTAGACACTACAGTTAAGTATTCCTAGGGTGTAATTTTAACTACCCTTTACATTAAACCAACTGCATGCCTCTAGCCATCATACTGTGCCTCTGATAAGAGGCCTTCCATATAGTCAGTTTTCTAAGGATGAAACGTATTTGTACAAAAGATGAAGATTTTGAATTTGAAGTCCAGGGACTCTAGGAACAATTTCTTGTGAGAGGATATTCAAATATTGGTTGAACAAGGCACTAAAAAAAGGTATGTTTACAAAATAGAGCTCAACTTCTTAGTGGTACAAAGACCAATGAGGACAATTTCTCCTGTGTTTGCTGTACAACATATACTTCACATAGATTGGAGATAAAAAAAATAAAAAAACATTTTGAAAAATCATTGGCGTCTCATCTACAGACAAGTAGATGACTACTGGTAAGATTTTTAATACCTTGCCGCTGTTTACATATTCTAGGGGAAGGAACTTGAGGTACATGCTGATACATATGCTAGTAAGAACCCATTTGGCACTTTGGGTCTATGGGTCTATTGGTTTTCTCCCCTGCCGCAACTGTGCGGCTTGTGAAAATGTCAAAAAGACCGACACGTATATTAGTTCAGTAACACACAAACAATACCACATTAAGCAATTAATTACTTGTGGTTCGGTTGATGTCATTTACCTTCTCTCATGCCCATGTAATTTGCAATACGTTGGAAAGACCAATCGACAGCTTCGGATACGTATTAATGAACACAAGAGTGCTATTCGTAGAGGTGATCTAAAAGACACTTTATAGATGCGCAACACTCTATTTCAAACTTAAACTTTTGTGCTATTGAGAAATTATTACAGTCTCGTAGAGCTGGTAACTTAGAACAAAAAGTGCTACAATGTGAATCTAAATGGATTTTTTTTTTAACCTTAAAACAATTCAACATGTAGGGCTGAACGAAGATTTTGGTTTGTCCTGTTTTCTTTGATAGTCTATAGTATTTATTATTTGCATGGATTGAGGTGTGTGCTTTTCTTCCCCGAACTTGTTTTTTTCTGTTTTTTTCTCTTTGCTTTATTTTAAATATTCAGTCATATATAGTGTTTGTATTTTATGTCTAATATTGTAAGTCTGAATTACGGCTCATTGATAATTGCTAATTGTTTTACCTTAATGGGGGGCCGTGTGTGCGGTATTTGCCGCCTCGATGTTAGGTATTTATGCACTGTCCTTCATTTGACTCGGAGGCAGTGATGAAAGGCTATGTGGTCCAGTGGTTAAAGAAAATAGTTTATAACCAGAAGGTCCCTGGTTCAAATCCCACCTCAGCCACTGACTCATTGTGTGATCCTGAGCAAGTTACTTAACCTCCTTGTGCTTGGGTGAGACGTAGTTGTAAGTGACTGCAGCTGATGCATAGTTCACACACCCTGTAAGTCGCCTTGGATAAAGGTGTCTGCTAAATAAACAAATAATAATAAAGCACTGAAATGTTTGTCATTTAATAAAATATGTTTTTAACCTTATAATCTCTTGGACTTGTTTCCTGTTGCAGAGAAGTGCAGAGAGTGAGTCCACTTGTTGCTACCAATGAGAATTGAAAAGAAACAAAACTAAAACAAACAAAACTAAATAATAAAAAAAACACTCTTTGCCACCTGCTACTGCAGCCTACAGTATTTAGCTTTAGTAATAACCTTCTACTAGTGTTTATAGCAACCTTTTATGACACATGTAGTACATGCCATATTCATTAAGTATGGCTCCTTAAAATGAATCTTGGCTTGAAACTGCTGAAACTGCAAAGGCTGGGCCAGTGCCATCTAGCATTCAAGTGGTGAAACCACCACTGTTTCTGAAAGTTTGTTTGTGTTCACTTGGAAACCATACAAGTAAAGACTTTGCAGTTTGTTTGTTTAGAGGTTCACTTACCTCTTACTGAAACCCTTCCACGACACACTGAATGTTTACTCTCCATGGAGACAGCTCAAAGTGCAGCTAAATGTTTTATAATGTTTTGTTATTATCTTTCTCATGGTTGTTTCTATTGAGACTGACCTTGGTTGCAATTAAAGTAACCAGTGAAGCTTTTACTAGATAAAGCTGTATAATAATCCGTGACTAATATGTTATACTTGGCTTTGTTGTAGATTGCTGTCTGTGTGTGATGTTTAATGGCGGTTTTACTCTTTCGTTTCTATCTGTACTGAAGGGAGATGTAAACATGTGTCTTTATAGCTAACAACTAATAGGATCACTGTGCATGTCTAGGAACGCTGGAAGCATTGTGACTTTGAAGTCCCGCAGAGTATTGGGTATACATTTTCTTTCAGCTAAAATTTCTGAGGTTGACATGAATACTATTAATTACTGTATGCACCGTTTTTCTGTTACAAAAGTCTGGGCACAAGTTCAGAAAATAACTGAATTGAAATTAACATTATTTGTCATTGTGTATAACAATTGCGTGCTATCGTAAAGCTGATAATTGGTTCTTCTTATTATTTCTGATTTTAAATTGCGGGTTCTTGGTAAACGGGAGGGGGAGCGTGGGTTTGCATCGTGACTGTGTGAAGTCAACAGTCTTCACTGGGGATTCCACAGGAAGCGTCTGACTGACTCTGGTGCTCATGTGGGTTAGGGAGGAAAATCAGCAGGGTCTGTTTCTCCTCATTGCACTATAGTGGCCCCTACTGGCCAGGATCCCAGTAAGCTCAGGCATATCCAGGATTGGCTCTTGAGCTCCTGGATGTAAAGAAGCATTACCTTCGTTGTGGGGTTGGAGGATGCCCAGTAACCTTCAGTTACCCAAAGATACTGTGGGGAATTTCTACAGTGGGGGAGTGTAATTGGACATTAAAAAATTGGGGAGAAAATCTGTGGTAAAATAATTGGGCACTCTCAATCAAGAAAATAATTAAATAAATGTGGATTCTTCGAGTATGCTGGGTAAAAAAAGACTATGGTTGGTTTTGCTTTTATGCATCTCAGTTGCTTGCTAAGGTCATTTCGGCTGTTGCATCATGCCTGTTCAACATGCTTTCTAAATAAATCACATTCAAACTATAATAATGACATATTTATCAGTTGCTATCTGCAGACTGCTGTATAATACCCTCTCCAGTTTCCTGGCATGTCTTCCTATCAGTCTCAACTAGTCTCTCCTATTGTAATTCTACAAAATCCCCTATCTCATCTCCCCATTTTGTTGACTGCCTTCCTGTTTTATCCTCCATACACTCTTAGCTATGATGCGATTCATCCTTTGTTCAGCATGTAATGTGATCCATGTCCATTCACAACCTCAGCCCAGTCAGTTAAATTGGCTTAAATTGGCTTGGCTACTTTCTGGGTATTGATAAGCAAACATCCTTCCATACATCTTTCACATGGCTGTCGACTGCATCCTTTCTGTGGGTGCTCAGGTCCTTTAGAACCACACATCAGTTTATTTCGTGTATTGTATTTAAGCAGAAAAGTGTCTGCTTCATCATGGTTATACCTTATATTTCAGAAGCTGTTTCTTCAGTGATTCTGAACTACATATTGGACTGGCAACTTAACACCACCGGGGCACAAACCTTTACCAATTGAGCCACTCAGGAACCCATAAATGACATACTTATACTACAGCTCAAGAAGCAAAACATATGTTTTTTTTTTATATTTAAGAGCACAATACCAACATGTGCATATGCAGTATGAACTGTGCTGCTGTTACTGTAGCTGGAAGAATTAAATCAGAGGTTTAATAAACTCTGCAAACTGTTCACCTTTCAGTGCACTAATCAAAAAACTAAACTAACCAGAGTTTCAGACTGTTTTATTTTTAATTGCTGAAAAACAGGACTTCAGTATTTATTGGAAATATATTTTAAAAATATGCACATTTTTTCAGAAGTACTACAGATTTTTTTTTCCAGCTGTAAAGTCACAGAATTTGAGTCAAATACTTTGTGAATTCTGTTTTGTATCAATTCCTTTTTAATCTTTTGGCCAAGCACTACAGAAAATGAAATAATTCAATATGTTTTACATTTTTATAAATGTATAAAGTTGGGCGGATATTTGGTGTTTCTTCATCATAAGTTTTTAACTTTGCAGTTTTACAAAACCACACATTACAAAACTGTGTAGTATACAGTCTAGCACTGTATACTTAATACTGTACTAGCAACACATGTTTTTAATACTGTAAACACTTTCCATCATTCCCCAGCTGAGGGTCAAAGATCACACTTGCACTTGTTGCTGACAGGGGATTTTCAAACATTGCATGTCCTTTTATGAGTTATTCTAATTACATGCAAATGTCATTGTCTGAAGCAATATTCAGCTGAAACCTCTATAATGAATGCTTTAAAAAGACTCTCACTCACATAACAGCACTGTAGTTGCATATACAATTATTATTGTTTTGCTGCTGATATATTTATTTTACAGACAATGCTATAAATCTGGTAGTTCTCAACTATTGCCGGTCAGGTGGGATCCTATTGCCCGTAACACAGGAAGTGAACTAATAGCATTGCAGCATGAAAAAATGAGCTTCACCTGAATCAAATGAGGCATTGAGACAAAAAACATAATGTGCATGCCAAGAATTTTTTTTCACATTGAAGTACTTCAGACAATGGAACTTGTTGAGCAGCTTGTGCAAGGAAAAGGCAGAAAAGAAAAAATAAATGTTATGGTATAAAATGAGCAAGGAATAATTACTAGGAGCAGGTATGTGTTTATTCTGAGCAAATTGTTTCATGCTTTTGGCACGTCTGAAGGATTTTTCCCCTTGGAATATCCTGTCAGCAAAGGGCTATGGCTGCCATTCATACAGGCTAATTTGACTTCCTATCACCAGACTGTCTAAAGCATGACATTGAAAGATTGGACCAACTTTGTAAAGCAGTTCTGCAGATCTTTACAAGAAGGTAAAGATCAATTCAATCTGTTTCTCCTCTTAAGCCGTATAAATCAAATGTCATTAATTGAATATATATATATATATATATATATATATATATATATATATATATATATATATATATATATATATATATATATATATATACACACTACCGTTCAAAAGTATGGGGTCACTTAGAAATTTCCTTGTTTTCGAAAGAAAAGCAAATTTTTTGTCCATTAAAATAACATCAAATTGATCAGAAATACAGTGTAGACATTGTTAATGTTGTAAATGACTATTGTAGCTGGAAACGGCTGATTTGTAATGGAATATCTACATAGGCGTACAGAGGCCCATTATCAGCAACCATCAGTCCTGTGTTCCAATGGCACGTTGTGTTTGCTAATCCAAGTTTATCATTTTAAAAGGCTAATTGATCATTAGAAAACCCTTTTCAATTATGTTAGCACAGCTGAAAACTGTTGTG